>JABUQX010030065.1:15000-37500 GCA_015478945.1 Trachelipus rathkii
ATTAAAAACTATTTTAAAATGACTTATAAGTGCACAGTAACCAACGATTGAGTGAGGGAGAGGGAGTGATCTTTATTAAATATCGAGAATATTTTGTATCGAGGTATTTTGTAAAGACCGCTCGGTCACAAATATGACAATAATGAAAATCAGTTACTTTATTAATTTTAATATTAGCACACTACCAGCTAATTAATTAACTGTAATAAACTTATTTTGCATTAATTGTTGTAGAATAATATGGATTGACTTAGCATGTCGAACCATATTACTTATTATTTTTTTTATTGAATTGGCATTTTAAGTTTAGTAATACTGATACACTATCATACCCTCCACCCCAATAATTCTCACCCCTATATAATTTTTTATGACTAAATATATTACATAGATTTACAACACAAAATTTTAATTTTCTAAAGTAATAGTTCATAACAGTATTTTATAGAAACCTGAAGTTTTGGGTTTCAGAGTCTCAGAACTGGTGTCAAAATTGAGCATACAAAACTACTCAAATAGAGTAATTTGTTTTCATCAAATTGAGAATTAACTACTCACAGAAATAATTGAATCATTTTGGAGGAATAATTTGTGAACACTATATTTTTATTTGTCGAAATCTTGTCATTTGGACGACTTTGCATGCTCAATTTTGACACCCGTTTTGAGGACCCCTAAACTTGTTTATTTGAGCAGTTTTTCTTTTGTGTGTATACATATATATATCATAACATTCATATTTTATGTTAAAAAAAACGAATTATTAAAGTATTTACGTATAAATGAATAAACACTAAAATTTGTAATGCTAAAGTGAATAATTTTTTTTTATATAAAAATGTTAAATCATATATTAAATTTTGCAAAATATTAAATTTCCTAAGTTTTGTCATTCTTCTCTTTATAGCAAAGTTCTTAAAACATCAGTTATTTTCTTTGATATTTCAATCCGGCCCTGACAGAGAGCGACGCGCAAGTCCGCAGATGACATCTTTCAATTTTTATTTCAGATATTTCGATTTATTTCTCAAAAATATTTAAAAAAGTGTTAACTGTTTGAAAAAAATCTTTCTCCTGAAGCATTAAACACGGGTTAAAATTGCCAAGTAATTTTGCCAACAAGATGTCAAAATACTTTGGATAATTGTGACTGTGTTAACCCAAGAAATAGTCCATCTATTGCGGTTTTTTGGGCGACCTGTGCTGTGATGCCATTTCAACTTCCACTAAATCGCATTCTGATTTTATCACACTACTCACTCTCTCGACAGACTCTCTACGATCTTTCCTTGTAAACCAACTTACACAATCTTCTCATCTCTCAATGGCACATTACACCCCCGTTCGTAATGACATATGCAAGGAAAAAATTTAAAAACTTCTCTCCTACATGCATAGATATTAAATCATGCCAAAAATGGTAATAAAATTGGATGTGGCAATAATAAGCTCTTGTGGTCGAAGTAGGCAAATTTGGGTCTTGTTATTTTGGAATTTGTTAATTCTAGCTAGTACATCAATTTCAATACTCCAGTTCAGATTCAGATGCCGTTTACACCCTCTCTTCAAAAATCAGCTGACATTCTAATGTGCTTATCTCTCTCTGTTGGTTTCGTTTAGTTTTAATGGCTTAGGTTATACTAATGGCACGCGACGAATTATCATAAAAATTGAATTTAACTTTGCAACTTTACTATTCATATAACCCCAGCCATCTGCCATACACCTCTAAAAACCTCTTTTTAGTGTCTAGAGATATTCGAGGGGGGGCTAATGGCCCACCCTGGCCCCCCTAAATAGACACTCGTAAATATATATAACTTATATCATTATATATAATCTATATTTTAAAATATTATTACATATATATATATATACTCTCACTATATTATATATTTCACTCATATATATATAACTACTACCTCACTATATATCTATTATATACTTATACCCCTATATATATCTAGTATTTCCCGCCGACGACTATCCCCACGTGCCCCGTTTTTCTTAGCTATCCGCCGGATGCGGATGCGATGCGGATGCGGATGCGGAGCGCGGATAGTTAAAATCAAACTCTTAGCAAACTGATTGTGGATGAGAACAGCGGAATAGCTTAATGTTTTTAGAGTTGAGCCACCAGGTATTTAATATATATACTATATACCCTACTCACCCACCCCACCCTTATACATCACCTATACCTATATATACTATTACCTCATCTTGCCTCTCTAATATCACTACTTCTACTATATACCCATTATATTTTCCCTCTCCCCTACATCCTCACCTTCACTACTATTCACTACCTAAATCATTATATCCTCTATACCCACACTCCACTCACCTCTATTATACCCTCACTACCTCACCTCTACCCAATCATACCTACTACCCTCCCTACCTCACCACCTACCTACTACCCACTACCCTCACCATACCTCCCCGCCCTCCTACCTACCTACCTACCTATCACTATACTACTACCTACCCCCTCATACTACCCCTACTCATAACTCACCTACCTATAACTACTACTATACTAATCCTACCTCACTACTCACTACTCATACCTACCCCCCCCTACTACCTGCTACCCTCATATACTACGATAACTATATACCTACACCTATACCCCCACCCTCACGACATACTACTACCACCCTAATACCCCCACCTAATCTCACTACTCCCTTACTACCCATATATATATACTATAATATCACCTACTCTATACTATATACTATACACTATACTAACCTACCTTACTACTACAATATATATACTAACTATATTTATATATTATAATATCCCATCTATAACTCACCTACCTCACTATATATTACTCAACTATATCACTAACCCTCACCTACGTATATATATACTATATATATATACTTAAACCCCTAACTCCCACTACTCACATAATATATTTACTATATATATACATATATACTATACTAGGTATATATATATTACTCACCACTCCCTATATATATAATATATATATACAGTAATATTATACTCATCACTACCGCTATCCTACCTACTCACCTATATACTATATATATACTACTATAACCATTTTAAGTAGTTTTTCTCCTTAGAAATATACTCAATATAATATACTAATATATGATATTATTAATATATCTAATATTATTCCACACACTACATATATATTATATATATATATTATATATATAGTAAATATATACATTAAAATACTACTATACTATATATATATACTTATATATATATTCAAATATATATATACTATATTATATATACCCCCCTCTATATATATATAACATAATATATATTACCCTATATACACACTCACCTCACTCACCTATACTATATACTATAAATACTATATATCTTTACTACCCTATACTATATATATAAATATTATCAATACCTCACACTCACTATAATATATATAACTCATCTATTACCCTACCAAGGGCAGTTTCTCTACCCTTACTATAATAACTATATATATATACTACCCTATATATAATATACCTCACACACTATACCTAGTATATACAATATATATAAATACTATATAAAGTTCTACAATACCATCTTTACTTACACCTACTCTAGTATACTTATGTATGCTAACTGTTAGTCAAAATATATAATACTCAAACCACTATAATATATATATAATATATATACTATCACCTCCACTCATAGCTCTTATTATATATCTATAGCTACTATACCCTCACACCCTAGTACCACACTATAATAATATATATACCTATATACTATGTCCATATATATATATAGTATATTATTATTATCACTATATATTAATATATATCAATATTACTAATATATAATATATAATCTACTCATATATATATATATAATATATATTACTATATCTACTACTAATATATATATCCATACACACTACTCTATATATATATACTATACTAATATAATAATATATCGATCTAACTACTAATATAACTATATATATATATTATATAACTATATACTATATACTATATATATATACTACTACCCCCCCTCTCCTATAACTACCCTATATATTATATATTTCCACTAATATATATAATATTACTACTATATACTCATATACTTATATATACATAATATTAATATAATATATATATATAATATTCTACCCTACTACCACTTTCTACCTCATACTATATATACTCACACCAGATTCATATATATATCTATATATATATATTATATACTATATACATAATAAGTATTACCTAATACATATATACCACTACTACCTACTATATATATATATATACACACACTACTATTACTCACCTACACTACACTACACACCCCCCCTACTATACTCATATACTACTACTACTATATATATATATATATTATACTATAATATTAATACTCACTGATATATATCTACCTATAGATATATAGCTACCCTCACTCACTATATATTATACACACTCACACTAACCCATATAGCATAACATAATCTAACACAATAATATAACCACTCACCCTACCCCCCCCCCCCTATATCACCTCCTCACTACCTCACACACCTCATCTACCCATACCTCACTATCACACTCTCCTTCTTCCCCCCTACTACCCTCCCTACCCCACACCACACACTCACACTATTATCCTATCTCCAACCGCACACTACCTTTCCTTACTCTTACTATCATACTTCTTACCTTCCACATCACACTCACTACTCCACTCACCCTATACTTTTAAATACTACTTATATCACTCTACCCTATCACCTCCCCCTACGCTCCTCACCTATTAACCTCACCCCCACTCTTCTATATATACTCTCTACACCCTTACTTCTAACTATTTACTCTCACCATACTATCCTCCTTCTACTACCTACTACTCACTACCTCACTCACCCACCTACTCTCCTCACCCCTATCTATATATCCTACCCCCTCTAACTACTCACTCACTACTTTATCCCTCAACTCCCGTATACAATCTACAGAAACCTTCTATACATCCATACCTCCTACCCTCACATTATGGCCCCCCCCCTACACAAAAGCCTACAAGAAACTCCCCCCTCCTCATCTCACCCTATCAACTATATACTACCTCTCACTCACCCATCCACCTCAACCCTCCACCCATTCTACTAATTCCCTATTCTCCTCTCACTTCACTGATCACACATTGACAAGTCACACCTTATCCCTATCACCCCTTTGTTTTTCTTCACAATTGGTCACCCATCAGTAACGGTAAGCTTATACTCATTTATTTTCGACACGCTTTTTCTCTTATTCCCTTTGAAGTTGCCACATTGCTGGCAACTCTCAATAGGCGAACTCATAATAAACTCCATTATATATACTATTTCCTCCCCTACCTATATACCTCACTTATCTATAAACCTCCATACTTTCCCTCCTCATCACCCTCATCTAATCTATACTTACTATATCTCACTCTTCTATATCCCATCCCATACCCCCCCTCCGCTCTCACTCTACTCTCACCCTATCTCACCTCCTATCTCGCCTCTACCTATTTCGCTGATCTTCACGACTCACTCGCCTCACAGATAGACTATATTCTACTCACTACCTACTCCTCCCCTCCCCTACCCTCATTACCTATCTATATATAAGCTCATACATATACTCATACTCACCATCACCTCCTCACTCGCCCTACTACTACCTACTCACCTACTTACTTCCACCCTACTACCCCCTTTACTCATATATACCTACCCCACTCACCACCTTACTTCACTATAATACCTTCACCATACCCTACTCATCACCCTCACTATATCACCTACTTCACTCTACTACCACCTCTACTCACTTCTTCTCCATTACCTTCTACCTCCCTACTCCTCTACCTCTCTACTCACTCTATCTTACTCTATCCCTATCCACTCCTTCTTCCTACCCCTATCTATTCACTATATCCCTACTCCCCTTACCCATACCATTCCCACCACCACACCCTCCCTCCCCCCTCCCCCCTCTACACTTCTTCTCATCATACTACTCCCTCTTACTCACCTCCCTAACCTGTACGCCTCCTACTACCCACTCATCTATAACTCCTCACCACCTATACCCTTCTTCACCCATACCTACCTTCTTTCTCCTCCACCTCACCCTACCTATATTCCTATCACTCCTATACCTTCCCTAATTCCCCCCCCTCCCTCACCCTTCCTCTACCCCTCCTACTCTACCCTAATATATTACCCTACCTACATATACTTCACCTCCACCTTCTTACTCTCACTACCCTCCTCCTCCTCCTCACTCCCCTATCATCTCACCCACTCACACCATATCACTTCCCTATATTCTCACCTCACTATTACTCACTCACCCTTCCCCCACCCCCCCCTCTCATCACTACTCATCCCCTTTCACAACTATATCCTATATATTTATATATATACTCTATATATTATATATATACTCCGTGTTATACCACTATATATACCTCTCTCTAACCTCACCTACCTCACATTTATATCACTTCCTCACTTCTACCTACTTCCCAGGTCTCTCACTCTAATATATATATCCCTCTCACACCCCCCTACCCCTCATCCTCACTTTCTACCCCATATATATCTCCCCTTAATACCTTCCTATCTTCCCCCCTACTCATTCCACCCCCCCTCCCCTTTACTATATACATCAGCTCACTCTCACACTCTACTCTATATATACCTCCCACTCACTACTACTCACCCCTTACCTACCTATACACCTACCTCCTATATTATCCTCCTCCCTCCTCCTCACTCACCTACCTCATCTCACTTACCTCACCCTTCCTACCTATATTTTCACTTTACTCCCCCCTCTATCCCTTCCCCCCCTCTACTATCTTCACCTATTTACCACCACAATATATCACCTCATCCCTACCTTCACCTCTCTACTGACTCCCTCATCACCCTCACTTACCATCTTTATTTCTACTTATAACCTCACTCACTCCCATATATACTATGTATCACCCCCTCCCCTACTTATCCATATACTTTCCCCCTCACCTATATCCACATACCCTCCACTCCCCCCCTTTTATACTTAATATATCACTACCCTACTATCCCTACCCTATTCCTATCCCTCACCCCACCCCTCCTATCTATACTCTCCTCACCCTCACTATACTCTATATACTCACTATATACTATTACTCCACTATATTCACTATATATTATCTATCACTTACTATTACTATTTATACTCTTAATCACCTCCGGATCTCACCTCACTCTATATTATCCCCCCTCCCTAGAGTCTCCCCTACTTATACTCCCCTTCCACCTTATACTTATACTATACTCGATACTCACCCCCCGCACCTCACTACCTTACCCTACCTTATATATACTCTCTATACTCTCACCTTCCCCCTCACCCATCATATATATTATTATACCTACCACCCCTTACCACTCTATCTACCCCTCACTACTCTACTTCCCCTTCTTTCCTCTTCACTAACCCTATATAGATACTTATTACTATATATTTCACTCCCCTCCTTACCCTCTATTCCTATCATACTACTTATTCTCACTTATACCACCGCTTATATACCTACACCTAACCTTACTTCACTCACTCCATCACTACTATTACATTTCCATATTATATATACTCCTACCCCTTCTATATACTACCCCATACCTCCTCCCCCCTCCTCACTGATAACTACTCCTTATATACCTACACTCTAGTATATATACTCACTATATACTATACTAAATCCCCTACTCACTACTTACTTCCACTTTATACCCCTTTCCCCTTTTACTTATTATATATATATATATACTCCTTCCTCTCACCTCTCACTTCCTTATACTTATATATCTCATCTACCCTTTCACCTTACCTCCCCCTTATTACTCCTCCTCACCTTATCTCACTCCTATCCTTTATATACTCCTACACTACTTACTTCTCCACTGACTCTACTTCTACCTCCTTCTACCTCCTCCTTTATAACCCTTCCTCACCTCTCACCCCTTTACTACTTACCTCTTAATATTTCTCTCCACCCTCACTACTCACCTTATACCTCCTCTTTACCTTCTCACTACTCATCCTACCTTTATAATATCTCCTCACCTCTTTAACCCTTACCTATCCCCCTCTTCCTCACTTACATCCTATTACTCACTCACTACTTCTTCATCCTACCCTTCTTTACTACTACTACTAACCTAACTCACTCACACATTTATTAACTACCCTCACTTATTATTACTCTCCTACCTACTATCCCTACTCTACACCTACTCTTACTTTCATCGCTATATATTCTCCCCTTCACTATATACATTCCTTTCTCTCCCACATTTCCTCACCTCACTTACCTTTATACTCCCTTCCTCACTACCTCACTTATATATAGTACCCTACCTCACCCCCTTCCCCTCCTCCCCCTCCTCTCCCTCCTCCTCTCTACTCCTCTCACTATACTCACTACTCACTCTTACTCATCCTCATCCCTCATCCACCCCTATCACCCTCCATCTCATTCTCTACCCCTCACTCCTCACCCCCTCTCACCCTCACCCCTTCCCCACCCCCAAATAAATTGAACACGCCATGGAATTGACCAATCAAAGAGATCTAAATTATACGCCCTCTCATTTCCTATCCCCTATCTTATACCCCTATATCACCTACCCCTCACTACTCTCCTACCCCCCCTCTACTCAATACTATATCCCCTCATTACTCACTTATACCTCTCGAAATACTCGTGAAATATATGTCGGTTTGTCAAACACTCATTAATATAAAAAGGTCAAAATTACTATTACTACCTCCTACTACCTCACTTTATTCAGGCATATTATCCTCACTACCCTAATACTCCCTCACCCTCACTACACCCCTCTAACTACCTATACTTACTTTACTCCTACAACCTTTACCCCCTCACTCACTTATACTCTCACCTCACCTCTCACTCACTTCTCTCTCACACTACCCTCACTATCACTCCTCTCCTCATCAATCTCCCTCTCCACCTAGTATCCCCTACTCAACTACCTCACTACGTACCCCCTCCCCCCTGCACCTTCTGTGTGATACCACTACCCACCACTACCTTTTCCCTCTCACATCTTCACACTATTCGATCTTATTTCTCAACTCACGCTGTTTTTCATGAACGTGTCTCAATGTTGCCACGCCTCTCTCTTCTCCTCGCAATGCATTAAAACGGCGCTCACACACATCTTGCCAGTCATTTCTCGCAAACAAGACTGTACAATATTTGCACATTGTGACGCCTGTGAACACGCAAACTTAGTCCATCTATATCGCGCGTTCTTGGGCGACTGCTGCCCCTGTGACTGCCATTCTCAACCTTCATAAACTCCCCCTCCATTCTGATTTTACCCTACACACTCTCTCTCCATCTTGCGGCCTTCTCGAGATCTTCTTGTACAATATTATTTACACCAACTTTTTACTCTTTCATTACCGCATTCATTTACACCCCCTCTCCCGCTCCATCGCACCAACATTCGCACACGCACCACAATTTTAAAAATTCTCTCCTAACTCGCGATCCCCTCATTTAAACCTCAACTCCCCAAAAATGGTTACAAATTCGCGCATCGCTGCAATAATCACTTGCTCCCCTCTCGTGGGTTCGCGGAAGCTCATTGCGCCACACTCTTTGCCGCCTCTGCCATTTTTGGATACACCCCTTGTTCACACTTCCTCCTCCCCCCTTCTCTCCCTCACGCTACCACTCCACATTCAATACTCAGCTTCTACGCACCTCTCGACTCGGGCTTCTCTCACCCACATCTCTCCCTTCAACACCTCAAACTTTGAAACTCTCGAACTGCTTGCATTTTCTCTGCTCTCGCGCTCCTTTCAAGTTTTAGGTTTCTAACTATGACTTACGAGATTTACACTAACTTTGATCTTCAGCGACGACACTATAATTCCCTCACACACACCTCTCTCTGACTCTAACACTCTCTCGCACACTCTTCTCATATTTAATAAACGGCATCACGATACTTCACAACACATTTTTTCAGCTGCTCTACATGAAATTTCGCGCGGGGCTCCACTGGCCCTCTGCCCCCCCCTCACAACTCCGCCCCCCCCACTGTCACACACTCATATTTTCTACACTACTATCCCTCACCCTCTATCCCCCTTTCTCTATTTTAGTACTTTCCTACCTTACCTCGTATTTTTATATATCCTACCTTAACCTCTTAATATATCTTTATACTTCTTATATATATACTACTCCTCACTCACTCTTCCCATCTTCTCACTACTCTCCACTACTATCCCTCCTATACCTACTCTCTTATCCCCCTCTCCTATCCTACTTTCCAGAGGCTCTCATTGCTATACCGCACACGCTCTCTCTCTTTACTATCCCGCGGCATCCGCTCGGATCCGTCGGATGCGGTTCTCTGCGGACTCGCTGCGCACTCGGCACGCCGCGGATAGTTAACACATACTCACTTCAGTCCAACTCGCATTGTGGATGAGAATCACGCGGACTTTAGCTCCTTCCTTCATAGCTTCTCCTTAGAGTTTGACGCACACGGATTTAATATACTACTACCTTTACCTCCCATTACTCACTTCTATTTCTCCACCCCTTACCCTATACTTTACCTACCCCTTATCACCTACTCACCCTTACCCCTCAACTCCCTATCCTACCTACTACGTTACTACCCTCACTCATACCCTCATACTACCCCTCACCCCATCCTTACCCCTTTATACCCTTACCCTCACTCTCACTATCTCTATCACCCATCTCACCCTCATACCCCTACCCTATATACTACTCACCCTCTCTTTACCTCTTTCCTTTTCTCACCCCTTTCACTTATCTCACTTACCCTCTACTATCCTTCCCTTCACACATTATATTAGCTCATTACTCTCTAGCTACTCAACTTCCAGGCCTATATTTCACACTCACTATACTCACCCCCCGCTTATCTCCTTATATTCACACTCACCACTTCTCACCCGCTACTACTCCTAGCGTCCTTTACCCCTCACCTCATTCTCTAGTACTCACTCGTTCCCTCACACTACTCACTACCTTCCCTCACTAGACCAACCCCCCTCTAATACCCCTCCCCGCACCTCACCTCACCTCACCTCACCCCTCACTACTCAGAGTAGGAGACTCTCTGAGCCGTGACACCCAGCCCCCTACTGGGTATCATATACACTCCTATATTGACGCTCACTTTATTCAGCCCTTCGCAACCACCTACTATATCCATCGATATACCCCTTAATCACTACGAGTACTATTCTCACTCTCACTCCACCTCCCCCCTATATCATTTATCTCACCTCCCACGCCTACACCCCTTACACACGTAGCCACTCGCTATACGACACCTCTCCCCTTCCGCACCTACCTTTACCCTACTAAGCTACTCACCTCACTCACTGTACCTTACCGTTTACCTCACTTCTCACCCCCTACCCTCACACCCCTACTCACTACTATTCATACTCTCATACCTCACTACTTTACCTTTTTCCTCACATATATCTAATATAACATGTGAGGCTTTGATACTAATACTCACACAGAGTTAAATCCCCTTCTATATACATCTACCCTCACTACTACTCACCCTTTATAACCTTCCTATATACTCACCCTCTTCCTCACTTACCCTCTCAGACTTTCACACACAGCTCTCCTTCGCTACAACGATCATGAGTAACTATATTCTGGCGATTTGCTACACGCTCACACAGAGTTACGCACTCACTGATACTCTACATGCCACTCAATGAGTCCCTTTACAATCTTACATCACCCCTCTGATACCAACCTCCGCGCCTACCAGAGCTACTATTGAGGTACCTTAACCTTTTCCTGCCCTTCTACCTTATACTTCACCTTACCATTATAGGTCTTCTCTACTCATCTGACCCCCTTTCATTTACTCTACACCCCTCCCCTCACTCTTATATTACACATTTACTCTCACTTACACCCTATTATATAATACTTACTATTATCTCTCCCTCACCCTCACTACTCACTATACTTACTACCTCCTACTCTCCCCTCCACTCTCATATCTCTCACCCTCACCCCTACCTATACTTACCACCTTAGCTATTCCCTTACCTTACACCCCATCTTATTCCTCACAAATATACCTCATTACTCTATATATATACCTCACCTTTACCTCTCTATATAGCACTACCTCATCCTTACTCACCTTCCACTCACTCCTACCACTCATACCTCCTTACTCACATATCCTCACTACCCTTCCTTTCTACTCCCTACCTACTATCTTTACTCATCTCTTATACTTTACTTTATTACCTCCCTTATACTCACTTTCCTACACCCCCTCCCCTTCACCTCCCTACTTTCTTTTTCTGTATCCCTATAATCACTCACTTATATTTACTTACTCTCATACCTCTCTATCTTACCCCGATCCTTACCTTCTTCCTCTCTATATCTTCCTCACACTCACCCAATTATCTCGTTTCCTCACCTCTATACCCTCTCCCGCACCTCATACTCTCCTCCCTTATCTCATCTCCCTCACTACCTCTACTCTTCCTCATTACTCCCTATATACTCACCCTTTTACACTCTCTTTACTATTTTATATACCTTTCTCTTATATGATATGTCACCACTTATCACTAATACCTATTACTCATCTCTCCCTCTCACCCACTCACCTTGCTCTTATATCACTCTATATCCTACTCACCTTATATTGACTAACTCACTCACTCACACCCTTCTCACTCTTATTTATATATACCTCTACTTACTTTACCCTTTCCACTTCTCACTATCTTATCTTTCACTTTTCGTCTCTTACTACTCTTCGTCTCACTATCTTCACCTCACCGCACTTCACTCTCTTATCTCTCTCCCCACTATCCCCTCTCTCTCACTTATTCCGCACCCTCACCTACCCCGCACTCCCCTATTACCTCACTAGTATACTATTCTTCCGCTTACTAATATACCCTCACTACTACTACCACCTCCCCTACTCCTACTTCGCTCCTCCACTCACTACACCTCGCTCTTACTTACTACTACCCCCTACTCTTACTCACTCCCTACCTCCACCTATCCCCATTTACTACTCAACCCCTCTACCTCACTATTCTCACCCTCTCTCATATCCTACCTCCCTCCTCCTCACTATCACTCTCTATCCTAATCCTCACCTATACTCCCCTCTTACCCCTCTTCTTTACTCTCACTCACCCCCTCACGCCCATCATTATATACTCACTGATTTTAATATAACTACACTCCTACCCTCCACTCACCGATCTAACTCCTGCTCATCCTTATCTCTCTTCACTACTCACCTCACACCCCCTCACTTACTCACTCCACCCTTTCTTATTATTATACCTCTTCTTCATCTACTTCTTATAACCCCTAGCACTTCCATATCCCTATACTCATATCTCTCCTACCTCTCTCACCCCTCTACTACTCACCCTCCTAACCTCATTTTCTCTATACTATACTTCACCTCACTACATGCCACTCACTAATCACCCTTCTATCTCACTCATTCTTTCCTCTTATATATCTTATATCTCGATTTATTTACCTCATCTCACATTTCCTTCTGCCTTATCCTACTATTCTATTAGCTCTCTTATTTACTCTTCTATCTCATTCCCCTTCCCTCTTTCACCACTCAATCTCTCTTTATCAATCCTCACTTACTCTACTCTATATATCTATATACTTACTCTCTTATATATACCCCTACTCACTCACTTACCTTATTCTCACCCTACTACACCTCCGCTATATAATATACTACTACTTATATACTACTACTTCTCCTTTTCTCTTCCATATATCAACTCACTACACTCCTCCTACCTTAGTCCTCACCCACCCTCTCCACACCCTCCACGATCACCTTACTACCTATATACCCCTTATCACTTATTTCTAGACTCACCCTCCCTTCCTACCCCTCACTTATACTCACACTACTCTATCACTACACTCCTCACTACTCTTATACTCTCACCCCCCCTCACCCTACTACTATCTCTACGATACCCCCTTGGATGGTCCTACTCCTTAATCTTCTATATTACTCTATACTTATTATTATATTCTACTCACTACTATTACCTCTCAGCTACCCTTCCTACCTACTCATCTCACCCTCACTTAGCTACTTCTACCTCCTCACTATACTCCCCTCTCCCTATCTCTCTTACCCTCCCCTCCCCCCACTATACTCTACCTCCCCCTCATAACCATCTACCCCTCCCTCTATACCCTCCCTCACTATCATTTACTATATGACTATATCCATTATACTCATTCCTCATCCCCCTTATCTACTTACTATACTTTCTACTTTACTACTATTCTCACCTCGCACTTTTTCATCCCTTACTTAGCCTCCCTTACCTCCTCTCATACTCACCTCCCCCTTACTCCCCTACTTCTAACCTCCCACCTACTCATCCTCTCACCTATACCGCCGTACTACTCACTCTCCTCATCCTCCCTCATACTCTCCTCCTACTCTCACTTAACTACCTCCTCACCTCTAACTCCCTCACTACTACTTTACTCACTTCACTAATTACCCTATCACGCATATTCTCACTACTCACTTTCCTATCTCTACCCTCCACCTCCCCCTCCCCACCCTATCTAACACCTTTATCACGAGGAATATTCTACCTTATTTATCCTCATATTCCTCCCTACCTCTACTCACTCCTCCTCACTCCTCCTCACTATATTACTACTCACCCTATCTCCCTTCCTCCTACATCCTCACCCCCCCTCACCACTCCCTACTCTCACACTCTCTTCATTACTCCTACTCACTCACTCCTTCACTCCTAACTCTACTCCCACTCCTCTACCCTACATTATACTACTCCTATTATCTCCTCCGCTTTTCTTCCTTCCATGGTAACCCTCCCTCCATCTTCCGCTCAGCACCTCTATATTACTCTCATTCGAGTTTCTTTTATTCCCTTCGAGTGACTAACACACTCCCACTCTCGCTGCGCCACCTCAAGGGAATCAGAACACATCACCACCTCTACTACTATATATTCCTACTTTCCCCTACTTATACTATCTCCCCCCTTTATACCCTATATATACTATACTCCTACCTACTACTACTCCTCATCTACTACTACTACCATCATCCTTGATATCTACAATGACTCCACTAGAATGAACAGAATCTTGGGGAACATTAGGCAGCTTGTCTTTACTTTCTCACACTTCTAACTACCTCACCCTCCTCACCCCTCCCTTACCCTATTCAGTACTCACTCCCCTCTCTCCTATATATATACCCTCCTACTCACTACCACCCTTTATACACCTACTCTCTCACTACCCTTCTCCTCCCTACTATATCATACCTTTACCTTATCCCTCCTCCCTCACTCACCTACTCACTCACTATTACTCTACCCCTCACACTCTATTATACTACTTCCTCTATCACTACTGAGTTTACTACCTAACCACCATACTCCACATAATACTCTCACCCCTACCTTCACCTCACTTCATACCTTCCCTCCTCTATCACTATATATATATACCTCACTACTCACTACTCACCCCCCCTACCCTCACTATCACTACTCTACTTCCTTTATCCCGGCACATACTAACCCTTATACTCATTCTACTCATCTCACTTTACTCTCCTCACTCCCTCTCACTTCCCCTCGTACCCTCACTCATTACTCACTCCACCCTCACCCCCCCATCACCCTACCTTATACTACTCATCCCCTCCTACTCCCCTATTCTACCTCACCTATCACTACTACTCCTACTCACTACCCTCACTACTACCCTCCTACTATCTCACTCATCATTCTACATCTATATATTCCCTCTCACCACCCTCATACCTATCCCCCCCTTCTATCCTCATATTACTGAACGCTCTCCTATTTACTCTCTCCACTCTCCCACATCCCCCCCTCCCTCCCCCCTCACTTACTCCCTATCTCATCTCTCCTCTCACCACTCCTCCACACTACATATACTACCTCACTCACCCACACTATATCTCACCTCACCTACACTCTACCCTCTTACATCCCTCCCCTCTACCCTCCTCCTTCCCCTCTCACTCTACTACTCCTTATTACTATCTATTACCCTGACTCTCACTCTACTCTCCTACTACTATTACACTACTCACTCACTCTCTCACTTACTCCCTGTCACATACCTATCTATCTATCCCTCACCCTATATCCATACTACACTACTATTCCCTATTATCATTCTCACCTCCCCTACCTTTCCTCCAATTACCTACTTCACGCCCCCCTCTACTCCCCTCTCCCTTATCCTATCACACTCCTACTCTATTTATTATCTCTCACCACTACATCTACCATATTTATTCCCACTCACCTAACATACTCTATATACATATATATATATAGTCATATATACTCACACTATCAATATACACACTTCAACTCACCCTCCCTTACCTACCATACTTTTTCATATCTCCCCTCATACTTTACCCCTCATATCTTATCCTCCTACCACCACTGCCTACCTCCCTAATTTCTCCTCACCAATAACCTCCTCCACATACTTCCTCACCACATCACTACTCCCACCCCCTCTCACCATCACCCCCCCACCACCATCTAACTCACCCTCTCCTATCCACTTTATACCCTATTATATTACTCTTAATACTCACCTACTCACCTCTCACTTATATTATCTACACTCTCACCATCTATACTCGGCCTAATTTCGACTATCTCATCTCACCCTACTCACTACTCCCTCCTCGCTCACTGATACCTCACCTACCTCCTCCCTAATCTACCTATCTTACCCTCCCAAACCCTACTCATACTACTCACTTCCCCCTCCTACCTCTATCCTCACCACCTCACCCCTATTATCTATATCTTCCTCTCACTCTATACCCTTACCTCATATACCTTACCTCACTCACCTCTCCCTCAACTTTCTCACTCACCTATCACTCACACTCCCCTCTTTCCCCTTTATACTCACACTACTCACTACTCACTTCTCTTATATACATCACTAATATATCCTTTATACACCCTCACCTCTAGTATTATACTGTCTATACTCACCTTTCACCCTATTATCACTACTATTACTTCTCTTCACTTCTTCTTCCTACCCTTCTGATCCTCTACCTCCCCCTCATCTCCACTCGATATTATCCCCTCCCCTGCCTCTCTCTCCTTCTCTCCTCTCTCTCTCCCCCCTCCCCCCCCCGTCCCCCCCCCCCCTCCTCTCCCCCTACATAACCCTCACTCTAAACTCCCTTAATCCTATACCTAACTCACTACCTCTGATCTACTCCTCTCACTCACTACTACTATATACTCACCTACTACCTCACCTACTACACCCCTCCTCCATTACTCACTTACCTTCCCTACTATTCTCACTTATACTTACTACTATACTCCTCATACTCCCTACTACACTCTACCCTCACCCATTTACTACATTACTACCTCACTATAACTCTCACCCCCCACCTTATTCACCCCTACCCTCTTTATTCATTATACCCCCTCACTCTCTCATTATACCTCACTACTCCCACCCTCTGCACTCACTACTATTTACTTCCCTACCTCCTCACTATCTTCTCCTCACTTACCCCTTATCACTCACTCACTCTGATCTCCTTCCCCCCTTACCCACTATCTCCTTCACCCTCTCTACTCTCACTCACCTGCTTCTATTGCTATCACCCTCACTCTCATTACTAGGTCTCTTCGTCTTCACTATTTACACTATTCACCCTTACTTTTACTTAGCTTACCTATCCTACTACATCTCACCTCTCCTCGCTCTCTATCTCCTCTTCTTCTCTCCTTTTACTCTTCCGCACGGCGATTTACCTTTCCTGTCCTCAACGCACTTATCAATACGCACCTAATATCATTTAACTGTACTACTTCTACCTCTCCTTTCCTACCTTTCACCTGCATCTTCGTCTATCTCTACTACCCTTTCTCCTATGCTCTTCACTCTCTCCCGTCTACCTTATTACTTCTTGGTTCTTGCTCTTCTTTTCTCTCTGCTTCTACCTCTCTCATACGTGCCTCTAGTTCCCTTTACTCCATTACGCTCCCTACCCGCTATACCTCTACCTATATACTAATCCCTCTACCTCACCTCTCCCCTATACTACCCCCCTACCCTATCCCTCACTTTAGTTACCCTTACTTTACTTATACATGGCTCCTATTATATACCTTATACTTATATCCTCCTATTCTCTCCTCTCAACTTACCCCCCCATTTACTACTATTTGTACTACACTTTATAACTTACCTCCCCTCTCTCTTAATACTACTCACTATATTCACTCTTACTACTACTCTACCTTCACTCCCCTCACCTCTAACTATCTTACTATCTATCTACTACTCATTACCCTACTAATCTTACATTTTACTTATACTATTTATTATCCTACTAGTCCTCCCTCCTTCTCCTACTACCTTATATATCTATACCCACTTACTTATATTACTCCCTCTCCTCACTCCTCCCCCTCACTTCTATCCTCTACCCCTATCTACCTCAATCTCTCACTTATTTTTACCCTATACTTATAATTACCTCTTATAATATACTTATCCTCACCCCCCCTCATTGTGTCACCTCACACTCACTATACTTACCTGTACCTACTCTCTACTTCTTTCACGTCCTACTCTATTACTATATTACCTACCCTATATACTCTATCTCCCTATTCTCCCTCCTTATAACTAGGTAATCACTCATACCCCTATATCTATTTCTACTCATACATCACCACGTATACTATATTATCTATAGTACCTTTACTATTACACTCACGTTTATACCCCTTCTACTTATGTAAATATATATACATATATACTATATACTCACCTATCCAAAGGAAATTTCACACCACTCACTACTCACTCATCTAATATTATATTTATTATATATTACCACTATATCTACCCTAACTCATAGACCTATACCACTTATAATATATTATAGTACTACTCATACTATGATACTTACAATCAATATACCCCTCGAATCAGCCGTAAATTCAGTCTAGAATACAAGCATTTACAAATCCCTCACACAAATATCTATATATACTTATATAGAGACCAGCATGCGTGACAGGTATTGCCAGGAGAGAGGTGGGGTTAGGGGTGGGGTGTTAAGTAGCGACAGAGATAGGGTGAGGGGAGGAGAGGGTGAGTAGGAGGTAATTGTGAACGGAGCTAGAGAGACGTAGAGACAGGCGAGCGAGATATATATAGGATAGTACTATCGCGAAGTACGTAGCTATTGGGGTCGTACGTAGTGAGCCTACTATAATATCTAGTATATATATACTATACAGCTCACTACCTATACCAGGTATAGCTATAGAAACTATCAGTATAGTATGCCTAGCTATAACGGCTAGTAACTTAATAGTAGCTGCCTAGCTCACTATATACCCTAATAGCTACTATAGCCTATCCTATATTATATATATAACAGTACTAGTTATAGGCCGCCTAGATTTGGGGGTTACTACAGAACTATGTATATTACTTGTCCAACTATCAACGCAACATTAAATCAGTTTAAGATCTAACCATTTAACCAGTTTAGTAAAATTCATAAATATTGAATTAGGTCTTTTATCATTTAGTAGGAATGACTTTCTGTGGAACGAAAATAGAAAATACCCATTTTTGCGACACTTCATAAACAAAAAACAGAATAATTTTTGTACCTAAATCTCAAAAAAAAAAAACAATTATTTATGCTTTTGAAACCAGTATACCTATATTTAAATCTCGAAGTCCATTTCCTTTATCATATACCAATTTTTCCCTGTTAAGTTTTCGTTTCATTAATGATGGCTCGAAACACTTCCTTAATCGTTAATGAAGATCATATGGTTCTCAACTGGTTCGAAAGAGGCACTAAATAAAAAGAATTAGTCCATGGTACCTAGTTATTTAGGAATAAAAAAAAATGTGTCTACAGCTGAAAATGGATGTATTTACTTAAACGTAAAACCTATAAATTTATTCTTATTTATAATTAATATTTCTGGATTGTGAGACAAAATTACTTGTTTTTGTTAACAAAACGTGATTTTTTGCGTGAAAAAGCTTGCAAATAAATGTGGAAATTGGGGGGATCATAAATAATGATTTATATTCATTTGGGTCATTCTTACTAACAACAGGAAAGATAATATCAATTTTAAAGAAAATAACGGAACTATTGTTTTAAATAAAATTGGAGAATTTCCCGTGGAAAATGATTGAGGAAGATCGTAATTTTAGATGTTAAGTAGGGTAAATAGTACTGCTATAGTAGCAATAATAATAATAATAATAATAATAATAATAATAATAATAATAATAATAATAATAATAATAATAATAATAATAATAATAATAATAATAATAATAATAATAATAATAATAATTAAATAATAATATAATCAATAATAATTATTAATAATAATAATAATATAATAATAATATAATAATAATAATAATAATAATAATATAATAAATATGAATGAAATAATATAATAATAATAATAATAATAATACCTTTTCGTTTTTATTGTAGGAATTATAAGAAAAAAGGACATAGAAGACTTTGTTTCACACTTTTAGTTCATATTATTTCTGCAATTATTAAGGATTTGATTTATTCTATAGCTAAGTGGTAAAAAGAATAATGTTACAATATTGAGAAATTTGAAAAAATACATTTTTTAAATGCATTAAGACGCAACTTTCAGTGGTAAAAAGTCCCTTTTCTTCGTAACTATAATAAAGAAGAAATGCTGATAGGAAAGAATATCCGAGGTTTGAACAATGTAATTTTTGAAACGCAAAAACTAGTTTTGCAAATTTTTACATGTAACGCACTGTCCAAATTATTGTAGAGAAAAAACCGATTGGAATTCGCTTTAATTATTATTATCAATTATCATTATCATTATCATTATCATTATCATTATCATTATCATTATCATTATCATTATCATTATCATTATCATTATCATTATTATCATTATTATTATCATTACATTATCAATTATCAATTATCAATATCATTATCATCTATCATTATCATTATCATTATTATTATTATTATTATTATTATTATTATTTTATTATTATTATTATTATTATTATTATTATTTTATTATTATTATTATTATTATTATTGAATGATTATTATTATTATTATTATTATTATTTATTATTATTATTATTATATTATTATTAATTATTATTATTATTATTATTATTATTATTATTATTATTATTATTATTTCATTATTATTATTATTATTATTATTATTATTATTATTATTATTATTATTATTATTATTATTATTATTATTATTATTATTATTATTATTATTATTTTTATTATTATTATTATTATTTTATTAATCGTTATTATTATTATTATTACAGTATTTTGCTAAATACGTTAAGGACTATTTATTATTATTCTAATATTGCATAAATGTTAATATTATTAAATACATTTGGATTATTATTATTTTTATATTATTATTATTTATTATTACGCTTATTATTATTTTATTAATTATTTATTATTATTATTATTATTTATTTTTATTATATTAATTATTATTAGTTATTATCATTTATTATTATATTATTGATTATTATTTTTATTATTATTCTAATTATAAATTATTATATTAGTTATTATTGTTATTATATATTAAATATTATTCATTATTATTATTTATTATTATTTTTCAATGTTAACAGAATGCATTTTCATTATCTTTGAATAATTATTATAATTATTATTATTATTATTATTATTATTATTATTATTATTATTATTATTATTATTATTATTATTATTATTATTATTATTATTATTATTATTTATTAATAATTATTATTATTATTATTATTATTTATTATTATTATTAAAATCCACAGGAATTTCGTCTTCATTATATCTGTTGAATAAACAGTTGACATGAAAGATCATATTTGTCAATATTCTATCTCAATATTATATTATATGATACACTATTAAGTAGTTCTTCCTCATAAGCATTATTAAAATCACTAACCAACCATTCCTAACACTATCACTACTGTCAATATTATCATCATTAACTAATTATAATTAGTGTTAACGATTATAATATTGATAGTGCTCGTGTTAGTGATGGTTGATGTTAGTGATAATAATTATGCTTATGATAGTGGTGTTACATCTATTTGTATAACAGATGTAATACTGACAAATATGAAACCAAGATTTAAAAAATAGGCAATGTTGTTAATAATCTTAACTAACAATAATTACCATCACTATTTGACTAATTG
>JABUQX010030065.1:57500-80380 GCA_015478945.1 Trachelipus rathkii
GTTGAATTTCATGGTCATTAAAATTTACTATTATATAAAATTGTTGATAAATAAAACTTAGTTTTGTACAAGCAACGACGCTACGGTCCTCATGAACGAAATCGTTCATGATTTTCTATTTGAGCAGCAGGCAAGCCACTGCATAGCCTTCAGAGCAGTTTACTTTAATGAAGTGTCGAAAAAATTGGTCCATAAAAATGCAAGTTTTAAATAAGTACTATAAATATAATATAAAAAAATTTGATTTTTACTTTTTTCATTATTATTAATCAGAAAATAGTGCAATATATTAAAGAAAAAATAAAATTGAAATATTTATTGGGTAACTATTTTAAACAATAGTTAGAAACTTTAACAATGTGGAATTTGATGTAAGCAAATTCATAGTTTCGCATTTCGAGGCAAATTACATTATATGAGGTAGTGTGATGTAAATAATGTTATAGAATGGCAAATCAATATTATGCACGTAATTTGAAATATTTCATTCCCTTTTGCAGTTATTTATTACTTAATTTAATGAGTCTCGCTAAAGATTAAAATTTCATTTCAAAATGTTCATAAAAAATTTGCATACGGATTTTTTTTATAGAAATAATATAATGGACAATGAAAGAAAGATATTTGCGATTTCTTTTCATAACTATTCAATCATTGGCCTTTGATTGATAGAATTGTGATGCTTTGATATAATTTTTTCCTCTGATCGCTTTGTCAGGAAATAAGGAAATGGAATTGCAGATGTTTCAGGAAATGTGAATTAAACAGATTCAAGATTGTAGATAAGAGTTACAGGACGATACTTGGGGGCTCAGAACCACTATCACTCTTCATAGTAGCGTGTATTATAACTTTCTTTCATCACAGTGCAAAGTTTTATACATATATATATATATATATATATATATATATAATAATATATACGGTACATATGTATCATATAGGTAAATATTTTTTATATATATATATATTTAGATATATATTATATAGGTTCTATGCCTGAATTCTAAAACATTTTTTAACATTATTATTTATATACGAAATATCTGTCCAATAACGTTATATTCTGAGAATAATTATTAAACCTACTACGTAAAAATAACATAACTCACTTAATAAAATAAACAAATAATATATTACTTAGGTGATATATAACACGATAAATAATTATATAATATCATGGTTTAGGATAATCTATATATTATATATGTACTGTGTTTATTATATTTTATTATTGTTATATTTTATTTTTATTATAATTATTTTTTAGTGAGTAGGTAATAATTTCAAAGTATATAATATAAAAGAACGGTATTGAGTAATAGTATAATATAAAATAGTCAAAAGTTGTATATATATATATAGTATATATAACATAATATACGTTTCTAAATAATCAACAATATCCAATACATACATTGAGCATATAGGTATATAACCTATATATAGATATTAATCTATAAATATTATTTCACCTACCGAAACATGTGCGAATATTCTAGGAGAAACTTCTTAAAAAATTCAGTAATAGGGGATGATTCGCAGTAAATTTATATATGTAGTATTAAGATTAAAAAAATAAACAGCTTCTACACCTGTATATTTAACGTTAGTTGGTGATAATAAATAATAGAATTATATTTATATTTATATAACAGGTTCCCTTATACTCATATAGCTTATTATATAAGATATATATCTCACTTTATATATAGAACAGCTCTCTAATTACTTCACAGCTACTTTACCTTTGAGTCCCGTTATATCAGAATATCATAAAGTCGGAAAGGATCTATACCCATAAATGTAGCATCAAACCCTATATAATTTGAATACGAACAATTTATAGTATTACGTAGCCTTTCTCTATAGGAGTACTCATACAACTTATAAGGTATAGTAATAATAATATGAATATATATAAATAATATAAAATATAATATAAATATATATATATAATATATATATATATATATTATATATATAGATATATTAGATATATATATTATATAGTATATATATAGCATGGTGTTTAAAAAGATCCTGTCGAAAAAATATAGAGAATGAGGATGTTACTAATAAATATAAGTCATCATCCTAAACACAATAATTACTATATATATTATATAATTATATATATAATATATTATATAATATATTATATATATATATTATATAATATAAAACTATATAATATATATAATAATATATATATTAATTAATATATATATATATATATAATAATAATATTATAAAAATATATAATAATATATATATTAATAATTATATATATATATTATTATAATTAATAATTGAAATGCAAAAGCGTTTAATTTTTTATCTAAATGTCTGATAGAAGATGTATCCATAAACTACCTACGGAACTTACAAATCTCAGTAGAAACACTTATGTGACTCTAGCGGGCAAAATCTTGGAAATAGTGCTCGGAACACACCCTAAATCAAAATTTAAAATTGTTTTATTTTTACTTTTTATTAATATTTATTACTGTAACAGCTTACCAATATTTTTTATACGTAATTGTTCATGCCTCGACAATTTTTTATAACTATTCTATTGCACACATGATAAAACTAATTCTTATTTTTAATGCATTATTTTAATTTCATTAGATTACCACTTTAAGAATTTTAATTAATATTTAAATAATAACAGTGTTTCACAATATTTCAAAACTGAACGATGAATACGAATATTCAAATAACAGAAAAAAATCATAATTTATAGTCATTTTTCTTTAAAAATTAAAATAACGAGACAATGAAAGAATAGTAAAAAAAAGACTGAAATGTTTTTCTGCTCTCGCTCACTATATTTTTGAGCATATTTGATGTCTTTTCTTGTCCAACTTTCATAGTGTTTTCGCTATGAATAAATAATTTATCCCTTTAAACTTCTCAAAAAGGCAGGCGCTCGAATTACCGCAAGTATCGTATTGACCAGCGAAATATCTATTCATTTAGCTGCTCGAGTTTGAAAATTAAATATAAATTTGAATTTATTAAGCATGCGGCGCGTGTTAACCAAGCAATGAGGATTAGTCCTTAATATATAAATATATATATATAAATATTATATATATATATATATTTAAATTATAATATATAATATAATATAATATTAATAATATTAATATAATATATTAATATATATTTATAATATATATATATATATATAATATATATTATATATATTATATATATATAATATATAATATATATTATATATATAATAGAAGATATATCCTCTTACTATATTCTATATTATAATATATATAATATGAAAAAGTATATAATGTTGCTCTAGGAATGCTAGAATAAAATTGCGCACTGTAATTGTTGAGTGATTTATGAATAATCCCACGTATTTCACTTTTATGTTTTAGGATATCACCAGAATATTTATAAAACAATGTACGTTAATTATGATTACAAATTACATATAATGATGTACTAATTATTTACTATATAATAACTTTAATGTTAAAATATTAGTAACCATTGTATATTAAATCAAATAAAGTTCAATGTGTTTGTAAAATAATCTTAGTGTTACAATTAAAAATAAAAAAGTTTAATAAGTAACTATTATATATATAAAGATTGTATTATTTATAAATATATATATAATTTAAATATTAATATATATATATAATAAAAATATATATTATATATAATATTATATAAAATATGGTTATATGACTATATACCTAGTCCTCTATACTAGTGAGTATATAGGGTAATATATAACATTATATATATATACAGTATAGTATATATATATAGGTATATATTATAGTATAGACTAATGCCCTCCTCCCTATAAGATTTCAATATACCCTATCACTATAATGGGACTATTCCAATAAATTAATAGTAGGTATCTTATAAAAATCATATAGTAAATTATTTAATATATATATATATAATATATAATATATATATATATATATATATATATATAGATATATTAATTATATATATATATATTATATAATATTATATTTGGATTTACGCGATGATAATGAATCAGCCTCGGCTTATAATAAGAGGGGACCTTTACCAAAAAGTAAATTATTCCACTTCTAATTGCTTTAATAATAGGTAAATATATATATAATATATATATATTTATAATATTAATATTATATAATATATATATATATAATAATAATATATAAATATATTAATTTATAATAATATAATATATATATATATATATATATATAGTTGTAATTAATATATATATATAATAGATATATATATATATATATATATATATATATAATATATAATAATATTATATATAATATATTAATGGTACAGAGTGTCTAAAGTTTATATATACTGACATTCATGTGAATCATTTTAGAACGCAGCACTACTACTTATATAGAGTATAAAACAAAGTACCCAATATATGAAATTCATCTAATTAATCATTCTGTAAGGAGATGGTTGTATTAAAAATTACTTATTTGATATTAAATAAATTTTCATTTTTGTTATTTGTGTGTTTTGTGTGGGGATTTCGAGTAGGAACAATAATAATCAACCAGCCAACTTTTCCCTAAGCAACGACGATATTTTTAATTATCGGTAAGATACTATAAGCTGCCACGCAATGCTACAGCGTCCTATCTATCTGACCACAATACGAACTAAAATTTGTGAAAACATATACAAATGTCACCGTATACGTTACATTGTTTATATTATTTACCTCTGTCTTCTTCATTCCATTTCATATTTCCCATATACCATTATCCCGTCGTATCTATTGATATCCCAATTCCAAATTCTGTAAGAGCATAAGATTAAAACGGAAAGTTGAACCTAGGATTATATTATGCGAAATAATAGGTAAATGGAGCATTCTTCCTACTTACTTTACCTCGCTGGACATATAATTGCGTAAGAAAATATATATTATCCTAAAGTAAAACGATATATAGAATCTCACCGAACCGACCGATCTAAAAAGACTCTATATTTAAAGAAGATAAAAATTAAACAAATTAGTAGGAAAACGTATGTTACGAGGGGTAAAAAAAAAAAAAATTTTTTCTTGTAATTAAAGTAATAGCATAGTGTAAGATAATTAATTTTTATTTTTTAACCTATTTTTTTATATAAAATGCAATTCCATTAGTAAGAGCCGTAAACCTCAACATATAAGGTGCATGAGGTCAAGGGAGAGTTGGTACGGTC
The DNA here is from genome assembly GCA_015478945.1 of Trachelipus rathkii. Classification (NCBI taxonomy): domain Eukaryota; kingdom Metazoa; phylum Arthropoda; class Malacostraca; order Isopoda; family Trachelipodidae; genus Trachelipus; species Trachelipus rathkii. The sequence goes on from JABUQX010030065.1 coordinate 62,733, forward strand.
TTCTGCGATGAGCCTCCCGGTGGCAACGACGGGGGACTTCGTCCCCCCCTCGTCCCCCGTACGGCTCCGTTGAAGGCCCCGTTAGGTTGAATTATGGAAAGAAAAGTTTGAGCAAAATATATATAAGTGTTTAAAATTTCCATAAAGGCGGCAGAAAGAAAAAATAGAAAAAAAAAAAACATATAAACTAAAAAGAAAAAGAAAATAAAATTAAAACCCCTACCTATAATAAGCTTTTCACGCTGATTCCAAATATGTAATTTGTTTTACTTTAGGTCGTTTAGTTTTCTATGATTTTACACGAAGGTTACATGATGTCAGCTTTAGACACTCTTACCTTATTATTTATTAAAAATATTATATTATAATTAGTAGATAAAATTATCTATTAATTATAATTAAACAGATAAAAGTATTATATAATAATTGAATAATTATATATGATTATTATATAATATATTATTATTATTATTATTATATATATATATATATAATTTAATATTTTTATTATTATTATAATTTAATTATTATTAATTATAAAATTATATATAATTAATATATTATATATGATATGTATAAAGACTCTATATAAAATTATTGGTAATTTATATTTAAATAATTATATTATAATATTTATATAATTAATTTAATATTATTTATTATTTTATATATATATTATTAGATATTATAATTAATATATTTATTATATATTAGTATTATTATTATATATGAATATATCTGTTATATATTAATTATTATATCTATTATTATATATATTATTATTATAATAATTATAAATATTAAATTTATATATATTATAATTAATTTATGAATTTATTATTTTTATTATATTAATTATTATTAATTTATATTAGTATATACTAGGGGTATGTACTAATCCCCTACATATAACCTATGTATAAATTTGTACGTATAGAGTTTATAATGTAATGATAAACTACGTGATTATATATATATACATAGATTACTTTTGAGATAGATGTTAATGTCTTATGATATAATATCTAGAAGTACTAATTGGTGAAGGTGATCAGAATTATATTGATGAGTGTTTCGCTTTGCATTAATCTTGAAGATCCGTTAGACAGGAGTGTACTGTGAGCCCTGTCTCCCTCCGCGCATCAAACTCTGTTATATTTTTCGAAGAAATATTCTTATTATAATATTCCGAATTTTCCCGCAATCCTTTAGGCAATATTTAATACTGTTTCGTAGACGAAATTCCTTGTTGGTGCGTAGAAGGTTTTCTGGTGGAATATAAAGACTGATTCGGTTACGGGATTTGAGTTTTTTATTTCTTGGTTGGAAAATAAATATTTTAACACAATTTTTAGATCATCTTATAAAAATTGGCGTTATCAAAAATAATGATAACGATGAAACCTCACAAACTCAATGGAAAAAATAGCTATTTGTTACTGAACCAACTCCCACAATACTTACTGAACTAATCATTGACATTTTCTCGTTCTATGTATTGATGAAATATTTGATACAACAATTAACGGAGGAGAATACAAAATACAATTACATATATACATTTTTATTAAGTTATTTAGTAATAATAGTGAGTATTGCTAAGGTATATTAATGTCTAAAATCTTGATATAGTCGAATATATAAATTCATGTTACGAGTCTAAAATAGTCTGCTGGGGCACAAGGCTACAATCTCCAAACATAAGATGTCACGGTAATATATATACGTATATCTGGTCATCACCCCCCAATCATATTAGAATATATGACATATATATAAATATATACGATTATACCTACTCACTAATATATATATATATATATATATATATATATATATATATATAGGTATATGATCTACCTTCTTATAGGTTACCCTATCTTTATGAGTTAGAAGATTATATATTATATAATATATAGCAAAATTATATATATAAGAGTGTACCATTTTTATGCCTAGGTTAAAATTTATGTTTATAATTAATTGCTAAAATAAAAACAACGACAACCATGGAAACATTTTACTAAACCGAATTTTTACCAAACAATTACATAATAGGAAAAAAATTTCAAACCAAATCTCTCTGTGTTGAACGCAAAATATGTAATAACAGTCATTAAAAAAAAATATTATTAAAGAAATAATAACACATTATCTATTATATTGATTTAGTTATTTTTCGATGCAATAACATATTTCTTAGCAAAAATCTACAGGAGCGTAATAATATATGAGGCTGATGTTCCTCCAAATATGGAGCGTAGTCAGAATATTGACAGAACGATTAGATAATATTTACACAAAATGATTTTTTATCAGCCCATTGTTATATCTATTTCTTTATATTTCTTTTTTCTTTTTCTAACAGCCAAATGGAATAAAGGAAAAGGAAAAAGATAGAGACAAGGGAAATTAAAAAAGGTGTAGATAAAATTGAAAGGAAATAAATTTATTTGATAAAATGGTAATAGCCTCGACCCGTATAATGCTATCTCAGTTGAATACGAGTATGAGGAAGATAAATTTCCAAAAGATATTTTGGGTTTTTAAGTGATAAGGTACACATCATACTTTCTTATATAGGTTAGTATAAATCTTAGTAGTATTAATACATAAAAAAATTTTTTGAAAATAAGAATATATATAAATGAATAAAAAATTTTTAAATACATAAATTAAATTAAATTAAAAATTAATATATTAAAATTGATATAAATAGTAATATTAAAAAAAAATAATTTACAATTTTCATAACCGAGGATCGAACAAAAAACTAATTCGAATATATAATTATTAAATAAACTTGTATATTATTATATGTTTAATGTTATAACTTATAAAACATTTTGCGTTTATATATCCTAAACCTAAAGCTAGAAGTAAATTTTAATTATATAAATTGCAGTAATAATACATAAATTAATCTATCCACTACAACCCCTACTTTCACCACCTCCCTTGATTACATAATTAATATCATTGTAATCTATATTGATTCACAGTAGCATATTATTTAGAGTATATATAAAAAAAACATATAACACTAAAACTTATTTATGCTATTTCAATTGAGTATTAATTATATTAATAACATAAAAAATTTATATATACTATATAACCGTGTTTATATATAAATCTTTAAATATACTCAAGTAATAATATATCTAGTGAGTATAAATACTAAAAACCAACCACCGACCCTCTATAATACTATACTACCCACTCTACGTGAGAATCTAGATATATATTTGATATCTTTGTATAGATATACTTTAAATTTCAAAACATCACACAAAACTTTTATGCTTTTTAAAATAAAATATTTTTAATTATTTAATAAAAAATTATTACTATATTTTATATATATATTTACATTTTAATCTCTACTAAAATCAAGTAAAATCAAGATAGTAAAATCAGTAGTCTAAAAAAACATTGATATAAGCTCAACCTACTAACCTATATACCCTACTATACCATCAGCAACCGTGATATTCTTATTATCTAATATTATAAACTATTGAATCATAAGTATCATATATTATATTTTATGATTACAAATAACTAACTATATATAATAAAAAAAAAATTTATATTCATTTTATTTTTATTTAGCATTATAAACATGTTATATTATTATTATATACCATAAATAAATTTGTATATATAATATGCTTTTCACCTAGTTATAATACTATAAAAATAAATTTGCGTTTTATTATACAATAATCCTATAAAAAGCCAGTATAATAATCCTATATAAGTTAATTCATATAAATACACCCTCATCATACTATCATCATTCCCCCTCCCAAACTCCACATCACATACTTATATATGATACTTAAGTGTAAGCTGATTGAGATCTAATATTGATATCAAGTATAATATATTACGTAAGTAATCATTTTGTAGATATATTATATCTTTTTTGCACTAAATATGTTACTAATTCTATTTAATTCATTTTAAAAAAATATTATTCTAATATATTATATATATTATACTAACCTTACGTACTATATAATATATATTAGCTAATATACGTAACAAATTTATCATCCATATATACTCAAATAAAATATAGCTAACAAATATACTACATAACTACTTAAAACTAAGATATATATATGAACAACGACATAAACTAACATATCTTACGATATCTGATATATGTAAATAACTATACTACAACATTTAACAAATGTATTCCATAACTAACAAGGAAATAATATTATAATTAAACTAATATAAATAGCATACGCAACGTAACCAATTCTACATATCTTTTATATGGTTTCAACCCTATATAGATACTCATACTTCTCTAATATACTTTTTTTCAATATTACCATACCAAAATATTTAATCTTATTTACTATTTTATTTATTATTATCAAACTAATATGATAATATTTAACAAAAATAAAATTATAAATTTAATTATAATAATAATTATTAACCTAAACTAATTATCATACTGACCAACGAATAAATCGCTCAATCGCAAGAAAGTTATTATTTCACATCAATAGATAATAGACAGGCCCGAAAGTATATCATTAATACAAAATAGATAAATCGTTATTTCTTAGTATTAGTATAAATAAATGATACTGTCAACTGTTTTATCTATTTTCAAAATCGACGTTTATTCTGTTTATTTATATAAATAAACATAAAACCTAAAATAACATTATATGGTCTACCTGTTTATTTATATATTTTCATTATATAATATTATTCTTTTAGTGTGAATATAATTTTTTTAGAAATGATAATTTTCATTGCATAAAAATACCAGTTTTTTTTTTATTTTTTTTATTTTATAATTATGGTTGCTTACAAATGACAATTTGGTATCCCCAGAATATTATTATATGATTTATATTAATGATATCATGTAGTATGATTTAGAAAATACTATTAAAAACATATGTTATATACTAATTAGCCTATATATATATAAATATAATAAATATAAGACTCATACATATAATGATAAATCACTAAGTACCATAATTCTCATAGTATATATCAATGCAATATCCTACTACCACCACCATACTACCAACCTACATCTATTGTTCTTATTTAACTAGATGATTCAAAACATATTCGAGATATGTTTTGGATATAACCTAACATTAAAATAAATAAATAAATAATATATTTTATTATATATAATATATATATAATATACTTATACCTACTATATGATATATATCGAGTTAATATGTATAACGCGTAATACAATATAGATTTTCATCAGATTAATAATGCTAAACATAGCATATACTATATGAACTAAGTATAAATATATATATATATATTGTACAACTAGACAAACTATACTAAATATCACTTTAATACGTTGACCGAATTATAAACTGCCAGCTAATTTAAACAAATTTCCTAATATCATTGTACAACATATAAATATAAGTATAACTAATACATATTGAGCACATGAAAACGTAACCTTAATTTATATACTAATTAACTTTTTTTTATTATTCATAAACAATATATCTCTTACTATAATATCAATGATTTACTATAATAATTTAATACATATAAATGTATATATATATAATATATATAGATATGAACATGTTTTTAATAATCTAAGGTATATTGTTATACCTAGCTATTACAAATTTACACATCTAATACTTGAGAACATAATGTATAACTATATATATGCTAAATCTCAGATAACCACAATAAGTATATTACAATATTACTAAATAAAGCTAAACATATATGTATTATAAATTATGGGAGGCAGTACAGATTAAGAGTATTCTTAGTAATGGGTTATATCAACCGGCACTTACCAAAATCGGCACGTACATCGACAACTGATGAGTGCCATAGATTCTTTTAATATTTTCCATACCTATATATTAGCTGAAAGTACGTGTTAATAATTTATCAATTTCATTCATATTGGAGCACCAAGGTTCACATAAATCAAACTTAAATTTACGCTTTAAACTAGATCACAGTACACAAGATAAATAAACGCTATACTAACAATGGCGACATGCGAGTTACTCTATGATACGGTAACCGTCAAATCCACTCTGTCTCTGCCAAAAACCTATCGTTTTTATATATAACCACATTCTTTATAAAAGTGTATACATAAAGAATGTGTATAAGCTTTTCTATTGATTACACAGTTCATAGAGTTTTTGATTGTTTATGTTTTGTCGAGTGTATAACGTGCTATTTGGTGATTCACATCGATTTAGCATTTAAATTAACATAAAATAAACAAAGGAGATTCTTTATTACACTGTATATATATCTAAACACGTATAAGATAACATTGCCTATAATATATAATCATACGTAATACTAAAGTTATAATTATTCACATTAATAAATGTACTATTACTAAAATCATCATATCTAAAAAATAATAATAATATTAATTAGTATACATATAACTAAACAAACCTAATACATATATTCCTTACGCCTATAACGAATAAAGTGTCCTACCATTATAACTATATGGCTCCTCCGGCCCCTAGCAACTCCCCTAGCAAATAGTCGAGTATATTAATCAACAGTTGTGTATAAAAGCCACGTCAACGAGCAGTTTTCTTTCCAGTACAATATCTCTCAAAACTAATCTTAGCGATTCACAAATCTTATCCGTCCATTCTTTCCTATTTCTAATAAAGGGAAACACGATCAGCCTAAATACATATATCGTATTAACATATATAGGTATATGTTATGCTCATGTTTTGTTTATAATCTTATTTTCTATTCATTTGAGCTTTCATATTAATCGTTCATGTTTATAGAGTATTTTGTCCTAGTATTCAATTTATATATTCGCTTAACTTATCACTTTATTAATCTACCTTATATAACTTACTTTAATTATGCCCTGCCGATACTTTGTGCATATATAATAATTATATTTTTATGTGTATATCAACTTAAATATTATCAAGTTTGTTATTTACTATAAAAAATTATTATAATTCATTATTTAATGTTTATATAAACTTAATAAAAATAAATATATTGTTTTTTACATCCTATTTAAATACGTAAATCTAAGTATAAAAATCATGACAATATAAGAAATCAAAACCATCACATCCCTCACTCCACCTTCCCTATACCCCTCCTCAATTGCCATTACTCTCTCACCAGGCGATTCATAGTATATATATTAACTATCTATTTAAGGTGTCCTAGAGGTCTCATAGAATGCAGGACAAACACCAGTTATACATTCTGCAAAAACAATAACACATCAGCTACACGATGGAAAAAAGGCAAAATTCACATTGATTACACTGAATCCTGACGCGAATCGAAAAATATTATAGTGCGGAAATATGTAAAAAAAAAAAAATATCAGTCATATAATATAATAAACAATGTAACTGATAAGGGTCACCATTGAATTTTAAATTCTAAGAGAAATTATAAGAGCTAAAGAAAATATTTATATATGTCGGCAACAAACGACCAAAAACACAAAATAACAACATAAAACTCTTATATTTTTTATATATAGGAGCAAGAATCAAGCTCGGGCTCGGGAGCAACAGAGACTTGCCCAATGATACTTTATAAATAACAAGTCATTAAAAATAGTAACTAATACAATGGACATTACAAAAAAACGTAACTAATATAATATATTAATTCACACTATTTAATCTAAGCATATATCACTTCTAACTATATCACCAACTGTTTAATAAGTATTATGTCAAATAATACTAACAATAGGATTTTCATAATAATATAAAGCAAATACTAAATACCATCACCCTTTTATTTAACTAAAGAATTAAAAAAATACCCCCAAACCTAACACATCACCTTACCACCCAGAATAAATAAATATATGTATTAAAGATTATAACCAAATCCACATAATACTTATGTTATGCAATATTAGCATGAAAGTAAGAGTATATTAACATCACGGCAAATCGATTAGCCGAGTACGCTAACAAGCCGATCGGAACTGTAAATCACAACGAGCGATTGGAGAGTACCAATACCCTACAGAATAGTGGAGAGAAGCGATCCAATGATTGAAAACTCTCCCGCCCAGTTACGACAACCAAATCCAAAGAGCAGTAGGGATAATTAAGACCCACCGGAAACCTCCTCCTGTGATCAGTAAGCGCGTATATATAGTCCTACCCCTTATAGTTATTCTCACCGCTGTCAAAGCACGTAATATGCTAATGTAAAGACACAGACTCCTTCCTACTCGGTACTTAATAACGGCGAGAACATAGTCATACTCCACTGGCCTGAAAGCGTATATAACTTATGTTATATAAGAAAAAAAATTAAATATACAAACGACAAAACCTAACTATACTAACGCAAAGTGTCACGCACGAATAAAACTCTATTTAATACCTTAACGAGCGAAAGATTCCAGTATAAAAGGTACTTTAGAATAGGCTCTGTCTCCTTCACATAGTTACAAAGTTAAAACTTAATAAATCAAGCCCATAAGTTACCACAACGATAAATCCTTTAATTTCATCTTATTACATTTGCTAATTCCTATCTATACTACTAAATCATTAACCACCGATTCAAATTATAATGTCATTGCTATTTTCACCATACCACCATGAGTTTAAGAAAATGGACCTTAATTACTTTCCTTAAATTACTAAAATTTACCAGCACTCCAAAATGTAATATAACCTTACCTATATGAACTCATAATCCTCAAACGGTAGCTGTAATTTAGATATTGCTTTCTAAGAAATAATGAGGTAATTTAGCTAAGGCTCTATAATAGCTTTACTTCCTAATGCATTAAGCATATAAAATAAAAAGTATTTCTTATGATAAACATCAACATACGAAAAATTCTAAGTATGGCAAACTATACTCAAAAGTATTTGATCACATTATAAATATAATAGCTAATACATATAGTCATAACTGAACTATAAGAAATTAAATGTACTAAACGTGACAAATAATACCTACACATCATTACCCAAAATTAAACTTTTAACACTTAAGAAATTTTAAAATAGAATCAAAGTTCCTATTAACTACGTTAACAATACAGATTAAATAATACTAATACCAAGTACGTATAATCAATATAATACGAACCTATCACACTTTTTATTTTAATAGCGACATCATCTATAATAATATACATTTATAAATCAAATGTTATATTATTACTATAATTATTAAACAATTATAAGATATATTAAATTAAAACAATAATTGCGATTAATTGTGTCAATATACAATAAATTGATGCAGTGTAACACAACGATAATTAATGCTATAATGAACCAGTGTATTTCTAACTAATTATATATACATAAGTAATATTTAACAAAAAATAATGCATCATTAACCTTACCTAAACTACATAATCCCCAACAATAATTGCAAACATAGCAAGTTTTGTCCAACATAACATAAATAAAGTTTTATCCAAACTTAACATAAAATAAATGTTCTTCAATAATATATTTTTACACTCGCGTGACATAATTAAACAGTAAATCAATGCTCGTAAATCAAACCACCCGCCCCTCCCCCCATCCCTACCCCAATCCTGGATGAAATATTGATCCTGTTTGATCTATTGGATCATGTCATATTTCGAGTATCATTTGGATTAAATAATATAACAAAATAAGTCTGTGTATACATGACCACCGAATAAATACAACGTAACAACATTTTCACATCAAAAGCATAACATATAACCTAAACTAAATAATATAATGTACAACACAACCTAACATACCTTACGCTGGAATAAAACTCCCAACATTAACAAAGTTCCATACTTAACAACAGTAAAGTAACTAACATTGCGCACAGACGTAACCTATTCACACTTTTTCAAACATATCTCTAACATATGATTGTTATTTTACCTATTCCATAGTATAATTTAACCAAAATTTTTCAAACCTTACCTAATTATCATACAGACCAACGAATATATGCTAAGTAACAAAGTTCATCAATAAAACTAACATATCATTACCTGAACTAAGAATATAATGTACAAGACAAACCTAAACAACACGCTCAGCAGATTAGAATAATCTGCTAACATTCACAAAATTCCCTACATATCAAATGTAAAGTAGCTCAGGACATACAAAAATCAATGTATCCCCACTTTTCCATTCATATCAGCAATATCTAAAGCCAGTATATTTAACAAATCACTTATCAAAGGGACAACATCAAAGATATCAGCATCATGATAAACTATTGAATTGATTACTACCTTCATCCAAGTGTCACTCTTATTAAATAAAACATCTTTTTGAAGAATACGAATAACGTAGACATTAGCAAAATTCTCGGGTAAACCTAACATATGCAGCAAAACTTATCCTAAGCCCACGTTTCTAACATCATACGCCATGTAACACAGTAATATCTTACGAACTATCATTTCTCAACAAATCAGTGTTAATCACCATTGTCATAGGTAATATTTAAAAACATAACAGAAAATTAAACATAGACCTAACCCTATCTAACACTTACAGTGGTGCCGAAAAAACAACAATAGATACTAACTTTGGAACTGGCGATTAACATAAAACATTTGTACCATGGAAATAAGTTCCAACTAGTCCTCTACACAGCAAAACCTCAACCATATCCCTGCTTTTATCATATCATCAGCACTAAAGCCAGTATATCTAACAAGAATTCCTTAACAAAGTCTCCAAACTATCAAAGATACCAGATCTTTTGAATTATGAAATTGATACATTCATCAAAGTGTCTCTGCATATCAAACATAACATCATTCTGAACTATGAATAACGTGGACATTAGCAAAAATCTCTGTCAAACATCATAAAATAACCTATTGACCATACAGATCAACTAAAAACGCAACATAATATTTTCCTGAACTAAAAACTAAGTACCATGAACATAGCGACAACATTAAGCGTGAAATAAACAGCCGACATTAACAAAGTATAACAATCTCAATCTTTACTATACTGTAGGTTTGGCAACAGAGCATCATACAGAGGCGATTTGGTAACACTGTAAGCTTTCAATTATTATTATTATTATTATTTATTATATTATTATCATTATTATTATATATATTATATTATTATATTATATATTATTTATTATTATTATTTTATTATTATCTATATTATATTATTATATTATTATTATTATATTATTATTATTATTCATTATTATTATTATATTATTATTATTATTATTATTATATATATTATATTATATTATTAGTAGTAGTAGTAGTAGTAGTAGTAGTATAGTAGTAGTAGATATTAGTAGTAGTAGTAGTAGTAATATTTAATAATCATAACAAAATTTTAATAACCGTTTAAAGCTATAAATACTATCACCTAAACTAAGAAAATAAACATACCTAACTACGAATAAACTCGTCACATTAACAAAGTACACTGATAACAACAGTAAAGTAACTTACCACAGCATGCACCAAGAACGGTAAGTAATAACAATTGATCATTAAACTTAACCTATCTGACCTTTCGAAACATACGCAATACCTGCGAGGTCGTAGCTTACAATATGTATCATTGTCGGTTTTCAGTTTATACAAAACTTTCAACGAATGCGCCCACTCAGCCACATAATTTCAACTTTACTCAAACAATAACCGAACAATTTCAACGAGTGAGTCCATCTACTTGGAGATCACCCCTGAGATCATGACGACCCTTCTCGGGTATCCCAAAGAGGGGGTGTAAGCGTAAGGGCACAGTCAAGAGCTGTGCCCTTGTGTTGCTACCACCATCCTCCTTTCGGATACCCGAGAAATCTCATGAATTCTCAGGGGTGATCTCCAAGTAGATGGGTCTTATTCGTTGAAAATTGTTCGGTTGGTATGTAAAGCTTGAAATATAAATGGTAGTTTAATTTCTTTTACGTTTCGTAAATAGACTATGACAAGTGAAATTAGCACTGATTTTCGTAAGATATTACTGTGTTAACTGGCGATGATACATATATATATAAAATAAATATTAACACTTTTAATACATACAAAAAATAAAATATTAAAAACTATTGCTAAATAAGGTAACACTATTCAAACGAGCAGACGACACTGTTAAGGACGAAAAAATATCAGTTGCAGACGCAATCAAGAACTATGCCACATAAACCAAATATTTTTACGTGTTTTTATTCAAGGTACTTCCAAGGAAAAAAAGGTCACTCTCCAGTCCAAAAATCAATCTCTTATATGACATTCGATGCTCTTCGATACCTTAACTGACCAATGAGAACACACACATTCAGAAAGGACATTAAACATATACACCATTTATTTGCTAACCAAGAACAGTGAAACAATTAACCAAATAGGAGGGTGGAGATGGCAGATTTGGCAGCAAGTTATTTGTAGCAAAAAATAATAAAAATAAAAAATAAAAAAAAATACCTTCTGAAACTTACGCTCACTGATCTAACGATGATTTCGCTTTTAGCGCTGCCGCACTTTCTATGCAATTCAAATTTTAAAATAAAAATGTACATTCTGATCGCTCATAAAAATGGCATTTAAACTAATAATTTATTATGTCTATTTAACTATTTTAATGAATTATACTAACAAAATTCATTTCTAGTAAAAAAAACATCGCAGTCCTCAAATAATAATAATAATCTATAATAATATAATAAGTAATAATAATAATAATAATAATAATATATATAATAAATAATAATAATTTGCTATAAAAAAATAATAAAAAACATGATAAAATCATAATAATAATTAATATAAATAAAATAATAATAATAATAATAATAATAATAATACATAATAAATAATAATAATAATAATAGATAATAATAAGAAAAAAGTATCAAAGAATATTCATTTACCAATCCACAGTGATGCTCTGATTAAAATAAATAAATCGTTGCTACAATATTTATTGAAAATTATGTACAAATAGATATATAATATAATATATAAATATAATATATTATAAATATATATATATATATATAATAATATATATAAATATAGTATATATAATATAATATATATATAATAATATATATATATATATATATATATATTATATATAACAGGACAGCTTTCTGCATGGACTATGTTCTGAGGGAAGGGAAAAAATAACATTTTGGGAGATTGAATCAAAGCAAAGGTCAAAGAGGCATGTCCATATATCACAGTAGTATATATAAATATATATAAATAGATATAATATCTATATATATATAAGTAATATATATATATATATAATATATAATATTAATATAATATATATATATATATATAATATATATATATATATATATATATATAAGAAGCCTCTCTGATCCTGCTAACTATCGCCCTTTTAGCTCTCACTTGTATTTATCTAAAATCTTTGAAACCCTTCGCAACTCTCATTGCTAACTAAACCATCTGGAAATCTCATTTCTCCTTTCCATCGCCAGTACGGATTCGGGCGCGTTCAAGTCTACTGGCGAATATACTTTTAGTTACCAGATTTAGGTTTCCGCTCTTAGGAACTACGGGGAGACGTGCGTGGTGGCGCTTGACATCAAAAGAATTGACCGGCTATGGCAAGCGTCACTGCTCTCTAAGGCTCCCCTCCTTTGAGTTTCCTCCTTCTCTTGCTCACTATGTCTATCTTATTTCAAGTCGCTCAAATATCGGCTGTGGTTGAGGAAAGCGACACTCTTTTTTCTGTCAATCAGTGGTGTTCCTCAGGGTTCTGTCTTATCTCCGATACTTTATTCCTGCTTTTCATTAATGATCTTCTCACCTTCACATCTAACAATATCCACTCATATGCCGATGAGGGACTCGACCCTTCATTCTTCAACCATTTCAATTCTTGCTCCTTCTTTATTCAAGAATTGCCTCTCGTCTTAAATCTTTCCGATTCTATTCTCACTGATCTGCATAGAATTTCCGAGTGGGGTCGTCAAAACCTTGTGAAATTCAATTCTTTAAAAACCCAATTCTACAAATCCCTCTCTGAAACACCTTCTAACTTTCCTATCTCTTTCGACGGTTCTCTCGTCTCTCCTGTTTACAATATAAAACATCCTTGGCCTTAACATAAAGAACAAAAAATTTTCTTGGAAACCTCTAACTTACTACAAAAAAGGTTAGCTCAGAGCTGAGCCTCAAAGAAACTGGGTAGTTATACTTTATAGATATACTAGCGTAGAACTTTTTAATTCCTTACTTATTCTACAGTTTAACTCCAGTACTTATACAAGTGGATTACTCATCACGACCCTTCTGTATGGCTTTTGTGAGAAGTGGATTTCAGGGTCCAAAGGTCACCAAAAGTACTTATAAACTGTATCCTGTCACCTTTCCCATAGTATCACTTGACCCTACTTATTCCCCTTATATCCTGGCCAGCCTATATATAATTGTTTAGTACTGCATATATTACTTCTTATTATCCTCTCATCAGTGTTCTTCTACCCGCCCCAAGCGCCTAGCGCGGTGCGAGTGGTACGGGTAAGGGAACATCTTCCACCTACCTGCCCTCGTTTGCAATGCTCTGTTCACACCAAGCACCTCCCTCCCTTCGTTCTACCGGTCCATCCCGTGTTCCGTTGCACAACCCCATGAACGCAGCGGTCCATCCGCGTGCCCCTGCTTCGCTGCCACAGACCTCCGCCATCCACATCCTCCTTCACATCTTAGTTTCCTTGTCGTCCCGCCGTCTTCTACCTGTGCAGGCTCTCCCAATGCCATTCAAAAATTCTGAGCCCAAGCGCGCGAATTTCTATGCGGTATTCTATCTTCTATTCTCTTTCCTTGTCTCCTATGCCATATATCGCGAGTACATCCCAGTTATTGTCTCTTCGATTTCCCAGCACTTATCATTCCACCGACATCTCAGTTCCTATATGCCACACAACATACCCTACACATTCTGCTCTTCCTCCCTATCCCGGTATCACGTCTGTTTCTCCATTAAACCCTCTTCTGAGTACAACTTCTCCCACGATCAACCCTATCTAACTAATCTCCTCATCTCCGCTCAGTACACAACCACTCACTTATACTACGCGGATCCAATGTCCTAGATCGTATACGTGCCACCGTGACCTCCAAGGCCTCAAACAACCACCCGAGCTGATCTCGCGCTTCGGTTACTTAGCAAATGAACCTCGTTTGAGGGTGATTATGTGGTCGTTGTTATAATAAGTTTTAATCTCTTCCCTATAATCCTGATACTCGTTCTACTATGTATCATAGACTTTCTCTAGCAATGTGAGATAAACATAGCTGAACCAACTATAATCTTCATTAGAGTAAGTTCATTGTTTTATACAATTTTGCTCGTTCTTTAATTTTTTCAAGTCACCGTGTTCCATTACAAATTGCACATCTGCGGTAATGTACTCAGTACACACATATAAAATTTAATGAGTTACAGCAGCGCAAAATTGTAATTAATATCTTTTTCAAATGTCATGTGGATCCCACCATAATGCGGTGGCTAGACTCGTCCTCTTCGATAAAACGTTCCTCTCACTGTCCAAGTCTGGTATCATATATAATCCACTACTAGTCCTAATTTGTTCATATATGCGATATCTTCGGATATCCCCACTCAGTACGAGAACTAGATCACTCTCCATCTGATCAATAAACTAATCTCTAAAAAATAACACGTATATCTCCCTGTTATATATATTATATAATAAATATATATATGATTAATATAATATTAATATATTATATATATATAATAATATTATAATATATATATATATATATATATTATAATAATATATATTATATAATATAAATAATATATATATATATATATATTATATATATATTTATATATATAATATTAATATATTAATTATATATATATATATTAATATATAAACATATATACAATAACAAAAGTGCATCAGAGTGTTAAGGAAAGCCCTTTATATACGATGAATGCAAGCTATATTAGAAACTCAATATCCATATAATATAGGTAAAGAATAATTTATGTGGCAAGCAACAGAACCAATATTATTGATACAATGGCGTCAATATTTAATATCATAAAGCGGCAATGTAAGTCGTCCATTCAATCTAATTGGCATAATGATATGATGTATTACTCCCGAAGTAATACTATCTGCAAAGTATGTTAGAAGCCAGTTTGTAAATGCTCTCTACAATTTCAAAAAACCATTGAAATTAATCTTCAAAACCTACGTCAGTACACATTCAAACACATTGTATGAAATTGTGTATTTAGGACTTAGGCAATATAGACAAATACAGAGGAAAAGTGACTGAAAGAAAATATTCACCGATATGTAAGAGTGAGTTATATAAGAATAAGCTTAAATACAAATCGGCGAAGCAACTGGGATAACTTAGATATGAATTATACCATCAAATTGTTGTATAAGGCAAGACATCACTGCAGCACTCGACTAGGCAAATACCATATCCATAGTACTATACAAATTCCTATCGGAAGTTCTGGGAAATCCTTAATTAATAGTTCTAACGTAATAATCATGGACTTATAAACCTCTTCTTTGTATAATTAATACGGTAGAATTCCTACTGTGAAAAATTAACACCTGCTTATTGCTTATATAAATTTATAAAACAAATCTACATCCCTTTATCACTAAATCATTATAGTCATTATCATTAACATAATCGATGAGTTTAAAGGAAAAGACATAGCTATATATATTTAATTAAGTTTTATTTACCAACATTTAGTAAAGACATAGATAGAAAAGTCATATATAGAAACTTGAGTACAATAATATGGTATATAAAGGACAAGAAATACTGTTAGTAATTGTATAGAAATCTATAAAGTAATTATAACTTGTTGTCCCCAAGTCTTATATAAAGAATGAGATCAGAATCCTTTCTTTCCGTCGACGAAATAGGCTTATGATGATATCATACTTACTATAACTCAGTCCATATGCTATACCATCTCATGTTAACAGTTTTGAAGCATCTACATATATAATATAATAGTCAAACACAGCGAATTGGAAATCAAAATAAGAATCATGAGAACTAATCTATGATAACTATTATGGAAGAGACAAGAGTATTATAATAAATCAACGGTAATAATACTAGGCTATGATGGATTATATGTAGCACAGATAAATATTTTAGTTTAGTTACCAATATTATTGTAATTAATTTATATTCAAACTATATAAGACATGGATAAATATTGAGGCTATCTTACAACCCGAGAAAATTTAATAACTTTTTTAATATCAATTTTGCAACTGCTCAATATTGTGAATTTTCCATCATTGCATATTGTATTTGACATTCTATTGTTTTAATAAAATATTTGATTTAAAAATAAATATCATTATTAATTTTATCCATTAAAAAATTAGTTCTAAGTAGTTTAATGGTATACTATCTTTTATTTTAATATATATATATAGTATAATAAATATATATATTATATATATAATAATAAATTATATTAATAATATAATAGGGTTCAGCCATCTATATAAGAGCATAAGTATCCAAATTCTTATATAAAATACATACAATAGTCTACCAGAAGAAAAATGAATACATTATTTTGGATTACCTT
>JABUQX010030066.1:0-22500 GCA_015478945.1 Trachelipus rathkii
AGTTTTAATTCCGAGTTTATTTTGGGCAAATGCATGATAAACGTGAATACACAATCGATATTAAATGATTTACAATTTGGCTAGAATTAAACGTTTGTTTGTGAGGAAGGATGCAGAAAAATTAAGAGCTCTAAATATTAAGTTGGTCATTTTATGTACGACTTCAGCAAAGAAATTCTAGGTCTCGTTTTCTTTGCTGGAAGATTCTATAAATAGTTTTCAATGAGGATAAGAAAACTTTGTGCTACTCATATTTAGTGTTTATCTGAAAAGGAATCTTTAAATATAGAATCCCCAATGAAAACAAAGTTTTTCATACATTAAGGGGTGTGAACTTGGCCATAGTAAAGCAGTTTGTCAATACTCTAGGTAAGCAAAAGTGCCTTTGCAGAAAGGTGGATTGATTTAGTTTCGGCGTAATCTGGTCATGACCTGCTTCAACTACAAAATAGAAAAATGATCAAAGGTTTCCATTCTTCTACCCACCCAAACTAGTTTCTTGAGTGAGAAACATATTGCTAGTTTGTCAATAATTACCTACTTAAAGGCGGCTCCACACATGAGGAGTTTGTCGAACCCTTTGCCAAACATCCAATATGTGTATGGGTCATTTTGGCAAGCTTTGCTCATTTGCTTGGTTTGCCAAATACACAAATCTTTTCCACAAGCGATGGAAAAGATGTGCATTTGGCAAACCAAGTAAATGAGCAAAGCTCTGCCAAAAATGGCCCATACACACATGGGGTGTTTGGCAAAGGGTTCTACAAACTCCGCATGTGTGGAGCCGCCTTAAGTTCGGTGGAATAAGCCTTTATATTTCTCGAACAATTTCCCACAGTAAACTTCGAGTAATTAATTAATGATTCTACGAATGTCATTTTAACGTTTACTATAGCTAAACTACTTACCATGCGGGATAGAGTCTTAATTATCTTCAAAAATTAATATGTAGACATAATTGCTTTTAAAAACTGGTTACTTGAACATTATAACGGTCTCAATAGGATCAGTTTAAAATAAAAGAAAAATTTAAATAATTTATTTTAGCAACATGATTAAATATACAAACTAGAAAACAAACTGGCCCAAAAATTGCACTAAAACCTTTCAATAAAAAAAAATATCACAAAAAAAGTAATGACTAATCCTAATTATTCTTCCATATAAAAATATATAAAAGTAAAATGCTGCTCTAAATATAAATAAATAAATAAAAAAAAAAAGGGTCAACTGAAAAATTTACCTGGTAAAGAATACAAAAATTCACTCGCACACAGGTAAAATACTGGAATGTATAAAGAAAAACTTGCATACAAATGTTACCTGTATCTTTGCACCATTTTTAAAACTTCTAAAATAGCACCATCCATATAAAAAGTAGAATTTGTTTTGAAACCAAAAAAATCAATGGATGTATACCAGTTTTCCTATTATTATACACGAAACTTTTCAAAAGTATAAAATCTAATTGTTTTAAATGTTATACAAGTTTTTATAAACGAAACGACACGCACATTCACTAAAATTATACTACTTTGAAGCGATAAAGTTCTTATTCTTAAACTTTATAAATATTTTTATAATCAGAATATTTTGGCAACAAAAAATTTAAAAAATAAATAAAAATAAAAAACATACAATATTGTCAATGGCTTATTACACATTAGTACGAACTAAAGATATTTAAGTATGTAAAAATATATACTACTGAAATCAACCTATAAAAATTACCAAATTTCCAATACATTCAATAATACTCCAGTCTTATCACTAAATAGCTGAAAATTTAACCAAAATTTTAAAATTGCGTAAGAAAGTGCAAGTTTTACAAGTCAAACATAGACCTTGTCCGCAGAAAGATTAAAACGCAACACAATGCAAGCACAATATTTAAATTTGCTTTGCTGGTACCAACAACCGAAGGATCAAAAACCATAACTAATAATAATCCATTAATTGAACATTGGAAAGTTTTGCTGGTAATTTTTCAAGTTATGAGAATATGCTTCCATTATAAAAGAAAACAATTAGGAATGTTTAAGAAAAAAATCATGTTACAATCGTAGTAAAAATACAATCACTCAGAAATAATAATAATGGTAATAGTAATAATAAAAATGTTGGTTCCAAAATAACTTTTAAAGCTATCTAACAATACTATTCAAATTAATAAATGAAATAAATAAACAACTAATATATATATATATATATATATATAATATATAATATATATATATACTATATATATCATATAATACTATATATATATATATATATAATATAGTATATATATATATATATATATATATATAAAGGCGTAGTGTGTGTGTGTGTGCCGGAATCACGGGACTTGCTAGAAAAGCTGCCATATTATGTTGGAGCACAAATTTCCTGCGAAATTCTTAAACGGAAAAAATCAAAATTAAACAAATTATTCAAATTTTATGGATCACTTTCTGTTTATGAAGAAAGGCAAATTAGGCTCCAATATTAAATAAAGTTTATCTGGCGAGAATATGACTTGGTTTTCCTTAAGGTAGGACATATTGATGGACAGGAATAGAAAGGACTGAATATAAGCTAGTCATATTGAATTCGACCAAAATGTTTATGATGGTGGATAGTAGAAATGGCAAATTGGGGCAAGTCCCCATGACATTCAAAATCATGAATATAATTAGTGTGGCTTATCATAATGCCATTTTGGTGGTAACTAGAACGAAAGAAAGCCATTCACCAAACATTAGTTTTATGTTACATGGTCTTTGGCGACCACTGGTTTAACGTTCCTGCCGACAGATTTCAATAGATACTATGTAATAGTTACTGTAGTACTTCTACGCCTGTAAATATCTATGAGCAGTGTGTAGATTGCAATTGATTCATAAAAGCAATTTTTCTTTCTCTCCAGGGAATTCCTTCCCGCACCTACGCAAATATCTTCCGAGTTTCCCTAGAGTCTTTACGAAGGTAACCAAACCTCTGACACTCAAAGCACCAGCTGGTTGTGGGATGAATATGATCGGTGTTAAGTGCCAGAAGGCGAAGGTTTGGAATATAATAAGCACCATTGGAAGGTAGAAACCCGAATACAATGATTGCAGATTGCTAAAAGTCTCTTTAAATCGATGGAAAAAATATCTCGCACTGCTTCCTATTTCTGGATTGCAGAAAATTTTTTACTTCATTTTGGATATAAACGATATGTACCTCTCAACGACAACGAGAAGGGTGTAAAACGGTGTTCAGGTTGCTGTTTAGACAAGAACTTCATTACGTATTTACATGATTAAAGGGTCTTTGGTTCTTGGGACTTCCTTCAAGTGTTTATTTACCCATTAAACTAAGCTCAGTTAGCAGCCTCGATGACGTGGAAGTAAATAAAATACAAAGGGATAGATAAATCTATAGGGACTCCAGGAAAGGGATCTGTTCCAGAGTAAATGTTCTGTACCACTTAAGATATAACGGAGACAGACAACTTTTTGCGACTGGACGAACATATTAAGACACGCGAGATGGCGATGATAACCGGTGAATTGCCAAGGGCAGACAGAAGCTTTCTAGGTGCATGGAGGGTGAATCAAGGAGTGTAAATTCGTAGCGCATTCCAGATCCATTAATAGTTTTAATGATTCCCTTCTTGTTTATCTCCAACTGAATGTTCGATGCTTGCTTTTGTTTTCAGCATTATATATATATATATATATTTCACCAGTAATTCCATTTATACCTGCTGATTTATCCTCCTTCAACTTTTTCACTCTACCTATTTCCTCATCCCCAACATATCTACTTCTTGTACCTTCAAATCCTCACACATTCACTATCAACTCTTTATCACTGCCAGTGTTATTTATGTCCATCTCAATCGAAAATTTGCATTAATATTTTTACTGTTCATTCGAACTTTGGGCGAGTTGAAAAACTTTTAATAGGATTTTTTTTTTGTATACCCTAACTATATGGAGCCTGGGCAAGTGATGCCAAATTAGAAAATTGCATATAGAGAAAAATTCCTTAAATAAAATTTTGTAACTCTATCTGCTCATGAAAATTTCATATAGATTTTATAAAAAATTAAAACGAATTTTCACCATCAATACGAAATTTTCGACCCTCATGTCATTTCAATATTTTCGGTAAGAAAATATTTTTAAAAAAAAATCCTCACCATGATTTTTTCCCGTTTTTGTTTTACCTACAAATATCTAAATAACGTAGGCTTTTATTTACAGAGACATTGGCACTTAATGTATGAAACCAAATTGGCAGTGCAAGGCAAACGGTTAGAGATGCAGAAAACCACTCCAAATCGATTTTTTTTAGAACGCGCCCAATTACGTCCACTACGGAAAATTTGACCAAGATCAGATAAAAATTTATTAAGATTACGGCTGGCCAAATTTCCTTTTCCAAAATGTCTCTAAATTTTCCCCATGAAAATAGGAACCCGTCCTTCACTGCGAACTTCATTCATATTTGACTACCCCTCAGCGACACAGTAAAACTTATACATACACACAATGGTGCACAAAAATAAAATTTAAGAAACAAAGACATGTAAAACAATATAAGGTACACAACAAAAGGAAATGACAACTATGATGGTTGTCGAAAAGAAAACAATGGACACTAATAATAATTTTTTTTTTTGAGTGGATGTACCAGAGACCTCCACAGCACACATAATAATAATAATAATAATAATAATAATAATAATAATAATGCCAAAAAAAACAAAAAACAACAACACAACAACAACAACAACAATGCAATTAAGATAAGAGAGCAAACTATATGCAAAATAAAACTAAAGAAGCAGAAGACTACAGCACACTTCTCATCTAATATTGTTACAAAACTATATGAGCCCTTCATATATATATAATATATAAATATATATAATTTAATATATCTTTATATATATAATATATATATATATATATAATATATATATATATATATATAATATATATATATATATATATATATATATATATATATATATATATATGTATACTATATATATATATATATATATATATATATATATATATATAAGATATAATATAATATATATATATATATACTATATAATATTATATATATATATATATATATATATATATATATGATAAATATAGTATATATATATATTATATATATATATATATATATATATATAATAAATATATAGTATATTTAATACAAATCATCGCATTTCCTGCTGGCTGCAAGGTTGGGTTTAGGTGCGTGATAAATACTAAAAAACATCACCACCAGAGGACGAAAAAAAAAAAAAAAAAAATGAACAAGTACATGAGAAGGGGGTTTTTCAGACCCTGCCACCAACAAGAAGAAAACTTTTGAAAATTTATTTCATACGATGCTCCCCTCCCATAATAAAGAAGATTCGCCTTGAAAATTTTTCATTTTCCAAACAATTCTTCTTTTGCAATTTCAATTTTTATATTTTAATTTCCAAATTTTCAAAAATGTATTTGATGTTAAAAATTTGTAGGTCAATGATTTTAGATTTCAAAGTTGAAATTAATTAAATATTATAAAAATTTTGCATTTTTTAAATCCCGAATCGATAAAATATTAATTTCTTTTAAGTTAATTGTAATTTCTGACCAAAAGCATTCTCTCCAGAAAATATTATCAAACAACTTCTAGAGTAAACTTTTCAGATTTTCTTCTTTTCATAATATAAATACACCAATAATATTATGGTCTTTCTGAATCTCTCTTTCTTCTGGCTTTTTTGTTTTTTCCACTTCCCCTCTGGTTTCCACTGCGTCCACAATCGATGACGGTGAATCAATTAAATAATATATATATATATATATATATTATATATTATATATATATATATATTATACTATATATCTATATAATATATATATATATATATATATATATATATATACAGTAGGAGGTCCTTATTGAAAAGATTAGAAGAAATCAGTTATAAAAATAATTACATTTACAAATTAAATAAAAATAATAAATATTATAATAAAAGAATATATATTTATTTAAACTTGTAAATGGAATTATTTTTTCTTAACTGAATTCCTCTCTAATCTTTTCCAATAAGGCCCCCTTACTGATAAATATTTACCTCTGCGATCATTGCTTAAACTACAAAAACAAATATATATATATATATATATTATATATATATATATTTATATATATATATATATATATATATATATTATAATATATAATATATATAAATATAATATATATATATAGTATATATAATATATATTATATATATATATATAATATATTAATATATATTATATATATATATAGTATATATATATATATAGTATATATATAATATATATATTAGGATTGCAAAACTATATGTCATAACTCTTTATATATATATATATTATATATAATATATATAATAGTAATATACTAAATATATATATAATATATATTATATATATATATATATATATAATAGATATATATATATATTATAGTATTAGCTTCCCCTCGGCACACCAAAGACTGGGTGAGGGGTGAGGAAATATGCACATAAATCTGAGGCATGCATGAACATTTCTGGAGCATTAATACGTGATAGGCGGGACTTCAAACCCCAAGCTCCACGGCCTTTTAGCCGCCTCCTACGAAAAAAAGAGAGAGAGAGAGAGTTAATTAAAAAGCAAATTATTCTGATGTTTTCATATCGATACAAGTTAGATAAAAGTTCAAGAATATCTGAGCTTGCAATGCTTCTTGAATACAATACAATGATAAAGACCCACTCTCCAGAGAATCAATGGTAAAAATGTACTCTTTATATTAAAGAACACCATTCTCTTTCCATTTCAAGATAATATAAAATCTTTTAAAATTCATTTATTTAATGTTCAAAGTTTAAAAATAATATAATCATTTTATTTTTTTAATTATGCGTGCTATTTTAATTATTATTATCATCATTATCCCCATGTGTTGGGAAGAAAGAATTTCCACATCATACGTTCTGCATATCATAAGAGACAACTAAAAGTATAATGGTAGCTAGGTTAGGGTCCCGCTATCACTAGAAATGCCTATGCACATTTGCACACCCTACCCCTAGTTCAGAGGAACCAAGGGATAGCTGATGATTATATATATATATATATATATATTATATATATTATCTATATATATATTAATATATAATTATATATATATATATATTACATATTATATATTATATATATATATATATATATATATAAATAAAAACATTGTTAATAATTATGTCCGGATTAGGTAGTGAGAACCTCAATCCAAAACTCAAGAGGGCTTTTTCCGCTTGATGCTTAAATAACGAGTTCACTCCTTAGCTTATGAGAATCTTGATTCTTTCGGGGGAAAAAGTTTAATCTTTTTTCATGTCGTCATCCGGTGTTAAGAGAGAAATATTTCTTTCTTCACCTTGGTATTTGTCCAACACCTGAATAATAATAATAATAATAATAATAATAATTAATAATATATATAATATTTTTTTTTTGGAGTGCATGTACAGGGACCTCCACAGCACACAAGAATGCGGCTATACCGTGTTAGTAAACTAACGACAGGGAAAAGCCCTAACGGAACGAAAGAGGAACAAGGCTGAAATGGTAGTAATAGATAATAATAAAAATAATAATAATAATAATAATAATAATAATAATAATAATAATATAATAATAATAATAATAATAATAAAATAATAATCACATTCATCCATTGCCTCCCCATGGCTACCCTAAGTTTCACTGCGGAGTGCGCTATGCACCGGAAGCAAAATAGTTCAGAAGAAAAATATAGCCCAAGTCGGTCAAGAAAGCCCACTCCCCACCCCCTTTCCCATACTATTCCCTCATACCCAGAAATGAGGGCCCGTCGCAGCCAAAGATTTATCCTAGAGTTTCGACCCCTGCTGTGATATTACGTCAGTGTCAGGGTTCGTTCCAGGGTCAGGCCTGTCACCAAGCTTCCTCACAATACCACGCAATTTACTCCTATTCTGCACCATTCCTCTCGGTTGAACCAGATTTACATTTTTTTCCTTCAGACATTCTATTACCGACTCAATCCACTTTTTGTTTAGCCTCCTATCCGGTCGCTTCGAAACACATTCACCATTGTACAAGCTCATAACCAATCGACAACCATCAATCAATTCCAAAAGACCAAAGCACTTTAATACACTCTCATTTACTCCTCTCTTCACACCATACAACTCCATAATACGCTCTCATTCTCCATATCAATTCTTCTCACACCTTTTACGTCCCTAAGATTATCCATCCGAACAGGCTGCACTTTAGATCAATACTACTTATTCCATACCATAGTTTCACTACTATGCATTAATACGTTTACCGACCTAGTCCTATTGCATTTACTAAAAATAAATACCACCAGTCACCTTACCACCCACAACTTTCATATTACATTCTGCATCATCCGTTCCCTTTTCATCTAAATATTTAAACTTCGATACTTGTTCCAGTTGCCTGCCACTCTCCTCACTTACCACCAGAACCTTACTCTTATCTGCATTTACTTTCAAACCCTTCTTTAACACACCCTGAAAAACTTCTCAAACTTACTTCAGATTCACCACACAAAACCAAGTCATCTGCGTATAATAATCAACACATCCTCCACTCTCTACCATTTTCCATCAGTGTAACACCCTTTCTTGCCATCTCTACCTTAAAATATTTCATCACCTCATCTACAGACAAATTATGTAGCCATGGAGATATTACACATTACCACCTCACTCTGCTTTTGATATTAAACCATTTACTCTCCACACCATTTATTTTTACACTTGCTTCATTATGAACATACATACTTTAGATTCCATTCACAAGCCTACTACCAACACCAAATATCATTAATACATGCCACAGAGCTTACATATTAATCGTGTCATTCATCTGTTGTAAGTCCATAACACCTAAATAAAGTTTCCTATTTTTCTCTCTTATAATTCGTTCTTTCTTTCTTTATCCTCCCTTCTCTTCCTACTAGATGTGGAGTAAGCGTGTGTAACATGCGCGGAAAATAGAATAGTAAAGTAGAAGAGCATGACTAAGTCGAAAGTGAGAGCTTGTCGCATTCAAAAAAAAAATTATTATTATTATCAAAATTATAGTATTACTGTTCATTATTACTTGAAAATTATAAAACTTACTATTATATAACTATTACACTTGTAGTATTTATTTATTATTATAATTATCATTAAAATTTCATGTCTGTATCAATCATTAGGGGTTCGAAAGAAACTACTCTCGTTTCCCACAAGCAGTCCTCTTTTCAGAGCTATGGATAGGTATCTTATTTAAATATATGTTTTTAGTACTGTAGGACCTATTTTATAAACTTTAAAACTATAAATGTACTTTTCCTAATCTGTATTAAGTTTTTGAGAAATTTGATCCACATATCATTTGAAATTTGATCCACATATCATTTAACATTTCTAAATATACCTTGTTCTTCAAATATCAACCCTTCAGTTACTCAACGTACCATTTAAACCAAAACACCAGCATATGTCTTCCCTACAACACTCAATACACTATTTTCCCTATAGTTTCTAGTTCCCCTTAACACCTTTACCTTCATATAAGGGTGCTATCTCTACTTTCCTCCGGAACTACAAGCTACACAATCTCTTTGTCAGACAACTTCCATATCCAGTCAATGACAATCTCACCTCTATTCTTGATCATTTCACAGTAATTCCATCTATACCTGCTGATTTACCATTCTTCAACTTTTTCATTCTACTTATTACCTCATCCTGAACATACCTACTTCCTCTTATGCCATCAAATCTAGAAACATTCGCCTATCACCTCTTCATCAATGCCAAAGTTATGGAGATTTTTGAAATGCTCTCTCCACATGAGGCACGAAAGCATCATTACTCTTCATTATTCAATAAAGATTCCCCATACTTCCTATTCCCTTGTAGGTCTCCATTCTTCCTCCTCCCAAACGGTTCGTTTGTCCTTTTTTTCTCCTACTTTTGCAACTTTTAGTCTTCCTCTATTCCACCTTATATATTCCATACTCCTCTTGAACTACTAATAAAGGCTTCATTCAGTTGC
Source organism: Trachelipus rathkii (assembly GCA_015478945.1). Taxonomy (NCBI): domain Eukaryota; kingdom Metazoa; phylum Arthropoda; class Malacostraca; order Isopoda; family Trachelipodidae; genus Trachelipus; species Trachelipus rathkii. The sequence goes on from JABUQX010030066.1 coordinate 10,149, forward strand.
CTCCAGATTTGTTCAGTTTCATCTTGTTCACATTCAACTAGCTTATTTGCAAGTGCTCTCATACTCTTCGTTACAACCTTGTTCATTTAACTTCGCACTTCTAACTTTCTCTACTTCCTTCCATCCATGGCCACAAAGTAACTTAACTTTACATAAAACAAATAATTATCCGATATTTCCATCTCTAACTCATTCACTGATTTAACAATCCATCACCATACTTAAACATTTCCTTCTTCACCAACACAAAATCAATCATACTCTTCACATCGACACCATCTCTACCTACATCAGCTATCATATAGTCTTGTGTTCGAAGAATACATATCTCTCTCCTCACAGAAATCAATCACTTTCTAACCATTCTCTTTTTTAATTATAATAAATTCTTTTTTGAGTGGGTGTACCGTTACTGCACACTGGAAACAGGCGATACTGGGTAGACGTCACCACCAGGAACAACACCTAGACTTAACATAACCATAGTATAAAAATATCTAGTAAAGAAATCGAATAGCAGGTTTGCCCGTATGTCATAAGTTTATTAAGTACTGCTTAAAAGTGAAATTCAGATTCACAATAGAGATCAGAAAAAAATAAAAAAATAAAAATCGTAAGTTTTGTTGAATAGATTTGTATTTTTTTTATGCCTTATATATTTCACTCATTTTATTATACCTTAAAATTTACAAAAAAATAAATAAAATTTTAGTTCTCAAAAATATACTCTCTCACACAAGACGAATAATTAGTAAAAAAATCAATGGACTTGAAATCCTGCCATCCTCGAAGTACCGTTATTCAGACTTTTATAACATTGCGTATCATTACAATAATATTTATACCATGTCTTAACTAATAGGAGACTCGGGTATCTTATACAGTAAGTTTAATTTTCATACAAGGCAAAAATATGATCTAATTGAAAACTGGAGATTTTTGTAAGATATCTGAACGATGATCTTCATAAGGGTGGTTTTGTGAGGGAAGAAAAACCTTATCTCTTGAGTCCGTTAGGGCTTACATCAAACCAGGATATGTGAACCGAAAAACAACTGACTGGTCAAAGGGGGGGGGGGAGTTCCCGTGACATGTAGTAACCATATTTTATGTGTGGTGTATGATCGATTCATAGTTGGGCCATGGTTACTTCCCACTGACAACTTAATCAGCATATGAAGGACCAACTACCAGTGAAAGGCTTCATAGAACGGAGCTTGGTTCCTCGGACGCCTTCCCTCCAGCATTTGCTTTTTAAGGATGGCGAAGTAATTGGTAGTAGGGATGTCCCCCCCCCCCTTTAAAACCCTCTGTCTGAATGTTCATTTTCAAGGACACCAACATGAGAAAGGACAGCAAAATTCCAAGAATTTCTTTCGGGTATAGAGTCGAATAAGGTACTTCTGGATGGTAAAGACCAAAGGGTTTCTAGAAGAACCTGTTTTGAAGTGCAAGAAGCGCACTCTTAGAGTCGGATATGATGATGTAACATCCGTCCTTATTGAAGGCAGATATCTCGGATATTGCTAAAAGTAACGTCACCAACTCTTTTGTAAATATAGGGGAGCTTGATGTAAGAGAATATGGCAAGGTACGGTTTGGAAATACAACCAATATATCCACTCCATCTTAGGAACGTCGATGAATACTTTTAGTGATCCTTTGTGACATTCAAGGTGAGAGAAGTTTGGCTTTGAGCAGGCCTGGGCGGTGGAAGGATTTTGATGTTGACACCAACTTCCTGCATGAATGCGGGTATGGGTATAACCACAACTCATAGCTGTCATTATACATTATTAGTAGAAAGGCATTCAGAGGAATATGGAGGGATTCAAGGATATTAACCATAATTAACGCAAATGAATAGTAAGATGGGCAAAGAAACACCTCGTCAAGATGGTGTCATAGGTGTGGGTGCCCGTAGGGGTAGGTGCAATAAGAACCTAAGTTATTCTCTTCTTAGAGACAGAGGTACCAAACAAGCTTCTAAATGAAAACTCACATTTGGAAATGATCTAAAAGCCCCGGTCGCAATACGTATACCAACATTTTGGATAGGATCCGGAAGACATAAGCAGCAGAAGCTTGTCTAGACATAGCACTATTGCAATATAGTGTCGGAGCAGAGTACATCTCTCTGCACCCCAAGTCGTAGATGTTATGTAATACAAGAGGTCTGGAAGGCGATGATAATTCGGTTATATTATGTTATATGTTAGGCGTTCACCCAGGGTCATGCTGTGGTAATCTGTAGGTAGGTAAGTATGTTTATAGTATAAGTCCATGATGAATGATAGTTAGGCAGGCCACTTTGAATTCAAAGGATGTCTAGGTGTGTGAAGAAAGTCTATTTTTTAAGTTTGTATCATATTGCTTTATTGCTTATATTATTATATATTATATTATATTATATACCGGAAGATGAATTAACACGATTGCGAACACGTTGGTGGTGTCTGGTTTGGGATGGCCGCTTTAAAGTTGCCGATTTCCTTGTTGGTCATCTTGTGTTCACCCTTGCAGTAGGGATAAACACGAAAGGTAGTAAAAGTCAGTTTATATTTCGATTATATGTGTAGCTGAGGAATGAGGGATTGTGAGTCGATGAGGTGATTGTTGGAAGTCGTATGGGTGTGCGAATCAGAGTGGGCTCTCGGATAAGTCCTCCAACTGATAGATCACTGGGTGACTATCATTTCTTTATTTTTTCTTTCGTTTTTTGGTACCTTGTTTCTGTCTTTTGCTCTCGCGGCGCGGAGTTCCGAATTTCCCACCAGGATGCAAGGAGTGTGTGTGGTGGATGTTAGTGTTTTGTTTTTTTTGGACCCATTGACTTTTGTTTTCTCTTTTTTTTTCCCTCAGATTGTACCCGAGTGCTGATGCACAGTGGTTTCCACGAGAGGGTATTTTTTTGTTTAGATAATTTCGATTTATAATTTTTGGGACGACTGTGGTGGTGTACTTGAGCGAGACGATTGACGTTTTCACGTTTGACGAGATTTAGGTAATATAATTTATATTTTTTATTGTTTATTTTATTTCTTTTATTGTTTATTCTTATTCTTTTGATTATTATTGATTTTTATTATATATTATGTAATGGTTGAAAAGCGAATGAGTTTCAGTTTTTACAAGGTTCCCGTTTTTCTATTTTTTAGTTGTTTCATCGTTGCCGTTCAAAGAGTTTTGGTTGTTCTGTGTTTGAAGAGACTGTGGAATATAGTTAAGGCTGAGAGAAGGCACAAGTTGTCGTTTGTCAGGAGTAAGGTAGGATAGGATATTATTCTATACAAAACCCACTCTATCATTTAAGATTATGCCTATATTAATATTGTTGTTAATTATTATTTCATTATGTTATGTTATATTAGTGTTGATTATAATTATGATCAACACTGTTTTATTGCTTATTACTTCCATTATTGTTTTTAAGGAAATAGAATATGTTAGGATTAAGACTGTAATCTATTTTTATTATATAACTTAATATACAGTCAATGAATTTTTAAGTTAGATTGTAGCAATAAATATTTGTTTATTACTAATCATAAATTCATATACACTCATTGAAAGAAACCGTTGTTCATTGCAGTTATTATATACAAATGAAATATTTAACAGAAGTTTGGAAATATGTATCTTTAATTAAAAAAAGTAAATTTGAATGTGAATTATTATTATTATTTGATAATTTAGGTAATTTTAATTTGATTTGATAAACGCAATTGCCTTATTTAATTTAATGAATTGCCTTATTAAGCTAATGAATTTAAGAAATGAAATGGTAATGTTTGTGTCATGAAATTAACTTAAAATTTGAATGATTATTTTTTGAACCAATTTGAATGTTTTTTTCACAATTATTATTTAACAATTATTTTTGTTTCTTTTCCATAATGTTTAGGATTGTTTCTTTTTCTCTTTCTCAGTTTTTTTTGCTTTGGCTTGGCTGCTTTTTGGTTCATTAGTATCTAGATTGGATTTTTTGACGAATGATCTCAACAATAGAAAACTGTACATATTCTATATATGATAAAAGGAAAAAGGGACTGAGAGTGTCTACATATATTAGAAAACTAAAGTAGAAAAGAAAATTCAATTTTCCAGAATAAGTTGAAAATTGAAAAGAAAAATATTAGAAATATAGCGTGGCAAAAGATAAATGAAAAGAGAAAGAGAATAAAGACTATTAGATAATTAGAAATAAAGAAAAGACTATAAAAATAAATAAACTGAAAACATAGTGAAAGATAAATGAAAAAGAAACTTTTAGAAATTTAGAAAAAAAGACCATATAATATAGAAAATTAGAAAAAAAAAAAAAAAAAAAGACTATAAAAAAAATCTGAAAAACAATAATTGCTGGTTTAAATTATATCTAAACTAAAGTGTAACATAAATATATTTTAGATTAAGTATTTATATTTATTTCATTGTAGAATTAGGGTATCTACTCGCTCGTGGATGCCATAAATGGTTTCTAACACTCGCTTATCACCTGGGTCTTTGAATATCGGTATCGTCGGAGTGGATCAGGTCGAGACTCGATTTGACTGCTTAAATTATATCGTGGATACTCTCCGAGGTTAACAGGATTATCCTCAGAACGGTATGCCTGTTCTAGGCAAATTGGTTGTGGGAAAATATTTTTATGTGAGATTTGTTATATAAATTCCCTTATTGGTTGGTTGGTTTTCTCTTTCTTTTTTTCTCCTGGCGTTTTTATTCTACGTTAAGAGGACCCACGACTTTGAAACGAATAGTGAGCGGGATCGAACCCCACCACATATTGTGGAGAATCGAACCCACCACAATGCCCAAGAACTTTACTTGTAGCTCAAATTTGATAGGAGAGCAGTTGAGGGAAAGAGTGGAGGATGTCCCATCTCGGCTACCTCTATTGCCTCTCCAGTGAAAAGGCACGATCTTAGTCTTTTGCATAGAAAATGTTAAATCATCGCTGTCGCACATGCGTAATTTATCTACATTGCCAGATGGGAGATTGGCCGTATTTATTAAGAAAGTTTGGCCACAGAGATGTATAGAGAGAGGTCGTCCACATAATGTAAGCACCTGACAGGTGCTGTGATGTTGGTGACGAGGAAATTAAAAATATTAAGTATACTGCCCTATAGCAATTCTTCTTCTTCTATAATAAGCCTCTTGAATAGGGTGGAACTGCATCGTACTTAGAAAGATTTATTCTTCATTAAGGACTGTATAAAAAGGTACGCTGGTCCCTGAGGACGAGCGATTAGAGTTTTTCCATTGTATCTATTCTCCATGTTGAATTGTAAGGTCGAAGAACACGCTAAGACTATTAAGACAGATCCTGAAATATTGTTTTTTGGTTTTGTTAATGCAGCTGGAACGAACAGCAATAGCTTTAAACAGCACCAGGTTTGACGTAATAGGGTTTAGTTTGTATTACCTGTAAAGCTTTCGTACCTTCCCCAAGCTTACATTTTAAATAAAATTGCGGTTCTATATTTTCTTATAAATAATAAAAATTGAAGCGAATAAAAGTAACGAAGTATATGTAAAGAATACCGTAAAATTGCACACAAGCTTACCAAAAAAATATGCATTTGTAATCAAGTTACTGTTGGTAATTACTCCTATTAACTAACTGCGAATATATTTATAAAAGTACCAAACTAAAATAAGATGAACTGTTTTCACGGATTTATAAAAACCATACTCTCAATTTAATAAATCTACATAAAAAATTCATTTTATCAATTATTTTTAAGCTATAAGCATTAAAATTGAGTAGTTTTTTTTGGTTTTTGTCAATTTTTACTGTTTACTTTGTATGTTTCGTTTTGCATACATTTAAAATAATAATAGGAGAATATAAACAAAAATTCGACAATTTTAAATAAATATTTAGTATATATTCCGATATAATAATTAATTCTGAAAATTAAATGATATCAAATATATATAATAAAAGTTAAATTTTACACACTCTCTCCTCATTAATATTCTCAAATTTTTTGTTTTTTATTTTATTTTTTTTGTTTTGTTTTTTTTATGTCATTTTAGATTTCAATGCGTTAATATCGTAGTCCGACATTATTAGAACAATGTCCTTGGAGAAGGTGTGGTGGCACATATTTCATTAAATTATAAGAATGATTGAAGAATTAGTAATAGTGAAGATTTTGTGAAGGTTGTTTTCCACATAGCTTTGAATTTGTACGCGGTATTTAAATATATGATTTTTATGTTAATTTGATAGTGTTGAATTCATAGATGAATAGTTGAAGAGCCTTTTGATGGTGTATCAAGGTCTCAGCAATTATATATACAGAAGATTCCCGCCCGAGTGGTAGTGGTAAAAGGGAGGTGGATTATTAATAATAAGTAAAATGTAGATTTTGAAAGCAGTTAACGATGATGGTGCAGATGAATCAGGGCTGGTTTTAGATCTATGTTAGATGGTGGTGGAAGCAAATATTGAATAATCATAATATCTACAGAATAGGAGCTTTCATAAACTAATTATAGGATTATATGGTTCTTAGGAGATGTAAAAAGGAAAGAACGTGCATGATGCATTGGTAAAGACTGAACAAAGGAGTAATATTGATTATGCTATGCGAGGAAGTTGACATGTGCTAGATGACAATATAGAGCAAGTGAATGTTAAAAGCTGATAGTCTAAATTTGTGTTATGGCACTCGGCACGTAGGGTTTTGCAGCATGTATGAGTTTATGTTCTTTACGTAATTCTGTATATGAATCTTACATTGTGTAAGTGCACTGAAAACTTACGAAGTGTTAAATAATGTATAGTTCTAAAGTACAGATTAGTGTTCAGAGGATGGGGAAAATTTAATTTTAAAGGAAATATAAAGATGTTTTAATGATAGGAATTTAGTATTGCAATTAGAAGAGGATGAAGTATTACCCAAGAGTCATTATTGTTTGTGAAAGGCTATTTAGAGCTAGAGAGGAAAACATAACTACACAAGAGATGCTAATCTGATGTATAGACATTTGGTCAAATTAACGAGTGTAGTGAGAGGATTGGCAAGATTTAGTGTGGAGGAGATTTTGTGTATAATAAGCAGGGAAATGATAAGTGAAAGATTTATTAGGTGTTAAGCAATTATTTAGAGTAATCCAAACCGGCTGGAATTGGGAACAGCGATCCTCGAATGAAGATTAGTTGTGTTATATGTAGTGAGTCAAGAGTAAATTGTATTAAGAGAGGGAAAGGATGTGAGGCTGTGGCAGAGCGCCCCCCGAGAGTTGCATAATAGAAGTGATAGCACGTTTTAGGCAACAAGGAGATTCCTCATCGATGAGCGCTATTGATATAAAATCAATGTTCGAGGTGCCATCCCTAGGTATGAGTAGACCATTATGGTTTTATCTAGTTTTGTATGGTGGCTATTCATTCATAATAAAAAAATTATAATTATAGTAAATATGAAATTATTTTTAATTAATATTCTCTCATTTTTTGAGCCCTTAGAAAGCTCTCAATAGTTGTTTCTATGATATTTTCTACCAACCAAATCTTATTTAATTTAATTTTTCTTGTCAGTTATTCTTTAAGAAAGATGATTGGCGGTGCGTGCTGTTTCCTCGTGATGTATAGTACCATAAAAGAAAAATTGGATAAATTATTATAATAGTGATAATTCTTTTTTACCACACATTACATATTGACCATTCAAAAATTACAAGGACACAGGTCCATCTAACATATGAATGTATAATAATAATAGAGTCTAAAATATAATAATCAATAATAATAATATATACAAATAATAATATAAATTACAAACTCAAATTCAACAATATATAAATATCAATCAAAATCTAAATTCAATTAAATTAATACATGGTAAAATGACACTTCGATCACTACACTATCAAATCTTTTAATTGCTATAAATAATTCAAAAAATTATACGATGACATGTGTTTCAATTGGATAATTATTAAGAAAAAAACAATAATATACCCATTAACCAGAACAAACGGTTTTTTGCATCATTTTCAAGATTTTTCTAAAACGTAATTACATAAACTAGTTCTTCTTTATATATTATGATTATATTTTCTAAGAAAAGTTGACTAAGAAAAATATAGTTTAATAATAATAATAATAATAATACCCTTATACAGCTAATACATAATTAAGTGTTAATAGAGTGCAATATAAGTTAATTAATAATTTTATAAACTAGATAATTAAATACATATATAAATAAATAGATTCTAAAACACTAACTACGTGTTCATAATATCTAATCTCTTGCTCACGGATGCTTATGAACGAGACTCTGTATTCACATAGGTGACCAACATGGCATCGGAGAATAAGAGAAAAGCAGGATAAGATAATGTAATATTGAAGAGCAATGTACGGAAAAACAGGAAAAAGAACACCAGGCTTCATGATAAACCTACCACCTGCTCCGGTACACATTTTCATAGGTATACCATAGCAAACTGTAAGCGGAACTCACGAAGTTATAATACTACATATAAGTTATTTCCCAGCCCTTAGTGAGGACTATCACAGTGGACCGCATGGAGCGGACCCATCTATATCAACTATTGTGTAGACAATCGTCAAGCTTTATTAGCTTCGAATCCCTTATGGACCCAATACGTCGATGAATTTTAGAGGCTCCACAAACTCACAATACTCTTCTCCAGGAATTCCTTAACTATTTAATTATTCTTTTCTTCTCTTATTTAGTTTCTCACTTTTATTCTCGACTCTGCCAACTAGCATTTCAGATGTGTTCTCAACTCCTCTCTTCAGCACATTGCATTCGGCTTTACTGATCATCGATTTAACCAAACTATTTTACATAATCAATGGATATCTTCCTCTTCGGTCCCGGCCGCTTCCCTGTGGGTTATGGCTACCTAGAAACCACATAGCCACTTATATTCATTCCATGCTTTTAATACCTCTACAACCGGACTAGCAATACATCCGTTCCACCTTAGTGGATGGTCACAATAACATATATTCTTTCATTATACCACAACCATTACCCTCACTTTTCCCCATTCTATTTCTTACTAATTTCTCATCGTATCTAGTAGCCCCTTTCTTTTCACACCACCTATCTCGAGCTTCTCTAGTAAGGTTTCAATTCGTTACATTATTATTTAGATGCAAATACTCATTATCTTACACAACATACCATATAGCACGCCTGACTACTCTCAGAATAGAAATATATAAATATATATACATCATTAACTTTACCCTAATAATAACTCATAAAGCAACAATACAAGATTCTCTCAATGAGAATGCAACCCATGTGAAGACTCCAAGAAATAAAGAAGACTTTAAAATTTATCCTCTCTTAAATAACTCTATTTATATCTCAATTTTACTTTTTCATCAATAAAAGCATCCATTAAACTATATTAAACTATATTAACTTTTTTAAGGAAGAATAAAATTTTTCTATTTTTTCTCAATTATCCATTGGGTATTGCAGATGAAAATCAGACAATGAACAGATTTATTTCATCATTAACTAAATATTTTATTATTATTATGTAACTATAATTAATTAATCATTTTAATCTAAATTAATTCACCTAACTAAATGAGGAGTTAATAATAATTACATAATAAGATATAATTATATAAATAAGAATAATAATGATAAAATTATATAAATAATAATATATAATATATAATATAAATTAATATTAAATAATATAATAATTAATATAATTAAATTAATAATTAATAATATAATAATAATATAATAAATAAATAATAAATTAAATAATAATTAATTAATAATATAATAAATAATAATTAAATTAATAATAATCTTATAATATAATTAAATAAAAATATATAATTAATAATTTAAATTATATTAAATTAAATAATTAAATAATTAATAATATAATAATAATAATATTAAATAATAATAAGAAATAAATATAATAATAATTAATAAATAATAAATTAATAATAATTAATAATATATTAAATAATATATTTTACTTCTCAAAATTGGTGCTAAATAATAATATTTAATTAAAAATTTATTTATAAGATAACTTATATAATAATATAATAATAATATAATATAAATAATTATAATAATAATAATAATATTATTAATTATATTATTTAATTATTTATTATATTTATTATTATTATTATTATTATTATTATTTATTATTATTATTATATTATATTTATTATTATTATATTATATTTAATGTTAATTATATAATATTTATATTATATTATTAATTTTAATGAATAACATTTGCTTCATAATTTGTTATTCATAAAGAGTAATAAAAGAGCCTTTCTTATCATTTAGAGAGATATTCCTTCTGTATTACTAGGGATGGAATGATAGAGGAGGAAATGGCGACTCACGTGTAGCGAAACTCCCATATATGATCTTAAATTGTAGTAAATAAATAATATAATCTAATTCATACATTTTAGTTAGGATCACATAGTGTGAAAATTGATACTCAGGTGAGTGATCTGGAACAACTATTCCCATTTTCCCTAAGGGCTATTATTTATATATTTAATTATATATAATATATATATATTAAATTATTAATATATATAATTATATATATATAATATATTATATATATATTTATATAATCATATTATATATATTAATATATATATATATGCAACCGATGATATTAATATATATAATATTAATATATAGGCTAATTGTCCACTATACGACTTAGTCCACCTGAATAATAAATCCAAGTAAAGGTAGTAGCGTACATTCAAAAAAATAACATAATAAAGCCCCCTTAAATATTCACATAGCTCCCAGAGTTCTGGGATAGCTCAAATTCAACTTTAATATTCACCTTCGCTCTGACAGGCATACTTAATTTTTTATCATTAGTTTGTCTTCCCACCCGAAAAAATGATATGTACGAAAGAAAACTCGCAGTAGGGCCCCTACTCCCCTTGCGAACATCTTTACAATAAATAAACATATACAGTTTACGGCTTCGTTTACGTGTCACAGACATCGTACCTATAACGTGTAAAGTAAGAAGAGACCCTAATCCGAAACATTTCTGTGACGTCCCAGCAATGAGGTAGCGCAATCGGTGTTTGGACAGCCAGCACGTAGATTCGTCCAACGAAGCCCTGCTCTTGCATACTCGTTTTTGCGATCAACGAGCGTAACTTTGCTGAAAACTGCTATTATCGACGTATGGAGCGTTACAATGATCAGCGTTATGTTTTTCTACGATATGCTATTAATTTACGAGTATGATTGAATTAAGTTATTAAGTACCTCGAGGAGAAAGATATAGGATACAATGTGGAGACCTTACACGTCGTGCGGACTACTGCAATATTGTTTCTTAGGATGTGATAACTGTTATCGTTCCGTACCGACGATCTGAGAGTAACACTAATAACTGCTACCTCTGTAACGTATGAATCATTCATGACGCGTCAGTATTATGTGCCAGAGTGTTAATAAGTTGTATGGATAACAATATTATTTTGCCTGGTATAATTATACTATTACAAATACAATTATTATTATTATTATTATTATTATTATTATTTATTATTATTATTGATGCCTGCTATTTTGCTAGTATCATGGTAAGTAGTTGTACAGGTATACAACACTTTGTAGTCGTGATATGCTAACCAGCCACTTTTACCACCCGGCAGAGGTTGTATCAGGCCCCTAAAGGTGGCATAGTTCTTCAGACGAGGGGGCAGCTGTAACGAGTGTATTCATTTATGGACGTGCAAATGGGAACGGCCAGAGGGCGGCACGCATGTATCTGCAACGGTTCCCAAACAGAAGGCAGCCGAACCCCCAGACCGCGGCTGTTTCGCCGCCTAGCCCAGACGGGGACACTACTCCCAAGATTGATGGACCGTGGTCGCCCCAGGGTCGGTCGCACATTGGCGATGGAGGAGGAAATATTAAATGATGTAATTGCCGATCAATGTCATACTACCCGGGCATTGGCCGCTGCACATAACGTTAGTCGCAATACAGTGTGGAGGGTACTGCACCAGCAACTCCTGCACTCATATCACATCCAAAGTGTCCAGGCCCTTACAATCAATGATTATTTGTCACGGGTCACATTCTGCCGGTGGTTCAGGAGCATGTGCGAGGACGGGGTATTTGCAGTCTCCATTCACGAGGCGTCCTTTGGGACGGACGATATCACAAACTACCACAACGACCATATGTGGGCGGACGAGAATCCGCATAGCCGTAGGGTGAATAGACACCAGCACCAGTTCAGGGTTAACGTCTTGACAGGTATTATTGGGGATCGGCTCATCGGGCCACATGTACACACAAAA
>JABUQX010030066.1:27500-32500 GCA_015478945.1 Trachelipus rathkii
TACTATATATATATATAATAATATATTAATAATAATATTATATATATATATATATAATATATAATATATATATATATATATATATATATATATTTATTATGGTACAACTAAATCTTCTATCAATCCTTATTTATTAGTGTTAAAAAATATTAGAAAATAGTACTGATATCAGTATATATAAAAACTTAAAAAATTGGTACCTTCATTCCAAAAACCTTCAACAGTTACATTTGGCAAAGGTGCTAACTGAGATCCAGGGTAAAAGAGACCATAAAAACCTTGTAAGAAATAACTCTCTTGTTTTCTAAATGCATTCAAATAGTTATTTATTACTGTATAAAACTTTTGAGAGATTAAAAATGTCTTCATCTGAAAAATAATTATTTATTAAAATTTAAGGTATTAGAAATAATATGGTACTAATTACCTAGATACCTTGAAACTGTTCTGCACTATATGACATTTTATATCACATAAGGTTTGAAACTTACCATCTTTGAAAATTATAAATTAATACAAATAAATGACAAGTAAAATGAAGTGAGATTGTAATGTAATTATTCTGAAATGTCTCAAGGGGTGTAAAGCTGACAGAGTGTCTATTTAGAAAAATCATTCAAAAGTAGAAAAGAAAAGCATTTGGATGTCAACAATATTTTGTAAGACTATTGATATGGTTTTTGGAAAGGCAAATTATGTCAGTTGAATCTTTTGGAATTTATGGAATATGTTACTGAGTGCATTGACAAAGGGAAGTCAGTTGATATTCAAATCTAGGAAATGTCTAGATTTTAGCAAAGCTTTTGATAAGGTACCCAATAAAAGGCTGATTTACAAGTTATCTCAATATGGCTTGAGAGGGGTTGTACATAATTAAATACAAGAGTGGTTGAAGGACAGGAAACTGTGTGAAATATTGGGCAAAATATATAATGGCAATAGAGAGTGGGGTTCCTCAGGGTTTTGTGTTGGGGTCTGTCCTATTCCTAATTTATATTAGTGATTTGAATAAGGGAATAAAATGTCTAGTTTCCAAGTTTGCTGATAACACTAAGCTGACCTTTCAGTTAAAAGGATTGAGTGATGTATGAGGGTTCAATGTAATTTAAATGAACTTCTTAGTTGGGCTGAAAAGTGGCAAATGAATTTTAATAATAATAATAAGTATAAGGTTCTTCATGTTGGTTATTCTAATAATAATTTTTATTACAAAATATTCAGGGAATAGCCTGAGTTAGTAGATAAAGAAAAAGTAGCAATTTGAAAGTGTTAGAGCAGTGTTTAGAAATCAGGAATAGAGCTAGCAATATTAGCAATAATAAACTGTAATGTTGATTATAATAGTAAGGTGGTGATCAGTAAACTCTATAATGATTATGCTATGTTAGACCAGGGGTCTCCAAACTATTTAGCCTAAGGGACACACTGACTCCTCCACAAAGTCTCAAGGACCAATACACTAGCTAGCTCATCATACTAAAGTTTGAATTTGAAGCGGCAAGTGCAATCTGAAGCGCAAAACTGTCATATAGATAAAACCAGTGCATTCTACTAAGGGCCATATTAGTGGTGCTCGCGGGCTGGTCTTGGCCCATGGGTTCCAGTTTAGAGAACCCTGTATTAGATCATTAAATGAGTACAGTGCAAAGGTTGGGGCTCCTTATCTAAGGAAAATATGCTGGAGGTAGTGCAGCGCAGAGCAACAAGAATATTTTTTGGATTTGAAAACAAGGAGTTAAAAAGATCTAGTCTAAATGAACTGAAGATGTTTCCGCAGAAAGGAGATTTCTTAGAAGAGATATTCAGGATTTTAAAATGATATCCTTAGATGAAAATATAGATGTTAGTTAATTCTTTTTACTAGATCATAATAGGCTTACAAGGGGTCATAACAAAAAGCTGAAGAACAAGGCATGCCATCCATTACCTACGAGAAAATATTTATTCAGCAACAGAGTAGCTAATATTTCAAATGGTTGCCATAAGAAGCTATTAATAATTTAATAGTAATATTCTTTTAATATTTATATAAAAGTTGGATTAAAATATATATAGATGATCAAGATATAGCATGACTGACTCAACTTCTAAAGCCCATGTATTTTATATGTTTAACAATCCCTTGGGTATTTTTAATTAGATTCTGCATGGTTGCTTAATTAATGTTGGGGTAATAGTTCGGTTTGAGGTAATGTTATCAAATATCGATTTTTTTGAAATGGTCGAACTGTTATTTTTTGACTGGGACAAACTGAGGGACAACAAAAACAAAAATAATCCTTTAGATCACCCGTAGATAAGATATTAGAGTCCCGCCAACTCTCTTAATAGTTTCATAACCCATTCAATGGTGGCTTAAAACGGGTTTCTATTCTCTTGTATATATTAGTTTTATATATCATCTATCCCTCATGGGTACTTGTATTATCATCAGATGTTAAGAAAAGAGGTGAGAATAATGGCTTAAGTACCTTCACAGTAGTGTAATTTACTTGAATTACTTTGAAGAATATTTGAGGAGCTAATCCAAATGAGACGCAGATTGAACTGGCTGTTTGCAGTGACAGTGTGAGGTAATGGAAATCTCACGATCATAAGGAAACTTGAGGCAAAAAGGCGTTTTCGAATTATAAAATTATGGTCATAGTCCTTGCTGCAGGTGAATGAGACTTTAGGTAACTATTGTATTAAAACTATAAACTTTTAATTTACAAAAATGGCATAAAAAAATTATTTTTAGTCTTTTTTAACGATTAGCATATATTTTAAATGTATATTTTCAATAAAAATATAAAAAAAAAAATTACGCTCCGAAGAAAAAAAGTGACTAATTTCGGCGTTTTTTTAGGGATAACACCATCGATGTTTTTTTTCTGATTTTCCGATTATTTATAATATCGATATAAATAATTTTCTTTTTAAACGCCGTTTTCGATTTTGCATTTGTGCTTACGTTCGATAAAAAATGCTAATCCAGTTTTAGCACGAATTTCGGTTCCGCATAATCGAACGTTTGTTTACAAATTTTTTTTGATCAGCTGTTTTGAGTCACTTTTGATGGAGCACGTGGTTTTGGAATAAACCAAAATAAAAAAAAATAACAAATGGTTTGTATTACAAATAATTGATCAACTATTGTTGATGGAGTTTATCGATTGGGAGAAATAGATTTAAAGCTAATTTCAATGAAATGAAAACATTCATCAAATCAACGACCTACTACGCCCCCATCCATCTTGTAGGTTTACACTTGTTCATAACATTTTTCTTAAATTCGGTAAGCACGGGAAAGAGCACCTTCAGAATTTAGGAAAATTCCTTACGTTTCTTTTTGGCATTTTCCTAAATTTGTGCTAAATTTGACCAAAAAAGGAACGCAACTTGATCATTTTCCTAAATTTCCGAAAGCAAAAATGCAAAATCGAAAAACGCTTTACTATTAATCCGCAAGTATAAAAGCCGTTTCGATTTTGGCATTTGTTGTTACGGCTCGATAAGAAATGCTAAATCCAGTTTTTAGCACAGTTTTAGCACGAATTTCGGGCATAATCAAACGTTTGTTTACATGTATTTCTTGATCAGCTGTTGTGATGGAACTTGTGGTTTTGGAATAAACAGAAATTAAAAAAAAATAAAAAATGGTTTTTAATTACAAATAATTGATCAACTATTGTGATGGGAGGTTTCCAATAAGAAAGTGAAAGAATATTTAGAATTTAAAGCTAATTTCATGAATGAAACATTCATGAAATCAAACGCCGCTATCTTGTTTGTTTACATTTTTCGTAAGTATTTTCCTTAAATTCGGTAAGCACGGGAAATAGCAACCTTACAGATTTTAGAAAATTCCTTACGTTTGGTGAGCCATTTTTTAAATTTGCTTAAATTGACATAATCGAATGCAAACTTTAGCATTTGGTGGAGTGTTAAGTAAGCAAAATGCAAAATTGAAAACGCTTAAATAATATTTTCTATTATGGCAAAAGCGTTCTACGTAATTAATATTTTCCTTTGAATTTTCACAAAAAATCTCGAAATAGGCGGGATTTAAGCCGATTTTTCTTGCTTAAGTGGATTGAAAATGACATCCTGGAACGGTTGCTTCATCTATTCCTTCACTTACCTTGAAGTGTAACTTACCAATGGAAACACAGCCACTTTAAGATTCTTTGAATTTTTTTTTTTTTTTGATGGGGATGGGTGAAGCACCGCATGTGTGTAGCCGGCTTTTGTAAACAAAGATCGTTTAAAGCATATAAAACAAATGTAAATATACTGTAAAAATCTAATTAATCATTTCAGAAAAGTAGGAATGAGATGACTTCTGTGACGAGAGAGGTATGTGTGTAAGTAATACTTTCTTTAAACCTATTTGACATCCATTTTCTTTTGCTTAGTTTTTCTACCATCTCAGATCCATTAAGAGTGGTAGTGAATGTCTCTCACCTTGTTTAGTTTTTCACCCATGGAATTTAAAAAGCGAAAAGGAAGATATAGTATTAGAAGGAATAATTTCTGATTAATGAGAATATCCTTTAGGAATAAAGATTGAATGCAGAGTTACACTCAAATTATGGCAATTGTGTAGTACAAGTTAACCCAACCCATTTGCCTGAGGTTCAAACATTCTTTACTTTCCATTGAAATTGGGAAGTAAAGAATGTTTGAACCTCAGGCAAATGGGTTGGGTTAACTTGTGCTGAGAAAATTGGAAAATAGTGAAATTATTACATTACACTCTTAATTGAATTGACAATTAAATTTATGTTAATGATACAATGGTGCAAAGGGAAATAAAATCCTATAAATATAAAATTTAAGTTAAATCTTAATGAAATTCTATTCCTACTTTAGTGAGCTTTGCTTAACATTTATGTTTGAATCACATATTTGGGTTGGAGTGATTAAATGAGTATTATCTGTGCTATATGTTTAATTACGTTACTTTTTAGGAATAGATGGTTTATTATATTTTCAATGTAAAAATTCTATATAATTTT
>JABUQX010030066.1:37500-42766 GCA_015478945.1 Trachelipus rathkii
CACATGGTAAACGATTTATTAGGATTTTTTTCAAAAAACAATTTCAAATTTCACAAAAAGTTTAAAAAAAATAAAGTAATTGATAAACAACAGAAATAAATTTTTTGAAGCTATATTACGGTTATATTTAAATATATGTTTTAATAAGCAGTTTGGCCACCTTTTGCATGAATAAGTGCTTTAACACGTCTTGGCATGCCAGTGATCAAAGTTCTGCACATTTCTTGAATTCGCGGAGATCGAAACCAAACTTCAATAAGAACGTTCCTATAAGTGTTTGTTTGGCGTAAATGGGCTGTTTAATGTTATTTCATTCCTTGAGTATGGTCACCATACACTCTCTCTAGGATTCATGTCTGGAGAATTTCCAGCCCATGGGAGCACCTGAACGCCATTTTCTGTGCACCATTTCTTCACCGATTTTGCAGTATGGCATGGAGCAGAGTCTTGTTGAATTATCCAAGGACTTTCACCATACCATTCCCTTATTTGAGGTAACAAACGACCTTTAAGTCCCTCTATGTACTTAAATTGGGTCCATGGTTCTCATCAACATGTTGTAAACCGGCCTTGTTCCATGCAGCCAGAAATTAGCTCCCCACACTCATGATTTGTTGGAAATTTTATTGTTTTCTCTTCCGACATTGAGCTAAAAATTCTTCACCAACTCGTTTCTTTGGTTGGGATAGTAAGGTTGGGATAGTAAACAACAAAACAACAACACCATCACTAACACCGTATAGATATAAATAAATAAATTCATAATAAAAAATAAGTATTATTTATCGTTTCAAAACATTTTCCAGAGATCTCAGGTAGTAATGTTTAAAAGAAAGAGTAACAAGAAAATTATTCCTAAATCCACTAATAAATTATTTTTATGCACCACAACTTCTAAAAATAATTAATGATCTTTTGTCCAATTACAAGTTAACTATAGACTTGTGTCATTCTACCTTTCCATTTGCTCGGTAAGTCCACTCAAACATGGTTCTTAGCCCCAGGCATAAGTGTCTCATCATCATCCTCTGTAAGTGAGGCTTCTTTCTCGGGCGATACACTTTCAACTACCAAAAGCCTCTTGTTCACTGTTTGTTCTTCGGCAAGAATAACAACCCTCCGCAGCCAGCTTTGAAATAAGAAATCTTTTGCAGTTAATTCTTCTGTTCAAGAAGAGCCCTTTTAATTTCTTTCTATCCATCTAGGAGTTGTTTTTTAAACGTTTCCGACCTAATTTTTCCAAACCCTACTCCGAGTTACAAGTTTTGAACTTTTTCCATCTTTCCTTTAATTATGCTAACTTGGATTGAGTTGATACATCAATTTTTTGGCTATTTTCTTCCTTTTTCTGTTTTAGGAGCGTACCTACAACTTCAATAGAAATTTATTTGTCCAACTTTGCGTGGACTCAAGTCCTTAAATTTACCCTTTTTCTAAAGTTTTTTTCTAAATAGATAATGTTGTTAAAAAATAATAAAAGACAAAGTAACCTAGTGCTAAAATCTGGGAAACAATACAATATTACTGTGCAAAATTAAAAAAATTAAAAGTCTACTAAGGATGGTCAGAAAAATTCCTACTTCACAAAGCCAATATACATGAACAGAATTGATTTCGTCAAAATTTCGGCGACTAATAACGTGGGTCCAAGTTATTTCCTACAGTGTTTTCTAGATTTTTACGTCGAATTAGACTAAAGTCTCTAAAAATTAATGTTTAATAGTTGTTCGGTGCTATTGTATAAAAATAAAATGATTGCAATAATTTAATACATTTTGTTGACCATTTTTGTTGTAAAATTTTTTAAGAAATTTTTTGAATAATTCATAATAATTGTGCCAGTACTGTATATTATATATATATATTATAATTATATAATAATATTATATATATATAATATATATCTATATATATATATATATATATATATATATATCTGTTTCTTCTTTCTTTATCTTCTCTTCCTCTTTCCCCAAGACTGGGGTAAGGTGCGTTCATGCATCGGAAAAAGAAAAGCAGTAGAAGATATGACAAAAGTCGAATAGAAAGCCCAGCCTTACCGCCCTCCTTCTATATATAAATGTTTATCATAAACAACAGATAAATCCCCCTAGGAGGCTTGCATGGACCGTTTCCGTGCTGGACGGAAACAGATTCACACTATGGTAATTCTCGTCAATGTAGGGTTATCCCTTGGCCAGGTGGGCCACAGACTAACCATGCGCCCATACAAACCCCGCATTCACTTGGATCCACGTAAAAATTCATCAGTGTGGACGTAGCTTATCCTATTATGCAACCTTTATTCTGCCTCTGCCCCACCTCACATTTTCGTCTCTTCAGACATTCGTTTCACCCGACTCAATGCCACCTTTTCTCTTCGGGTTCTCCAGTCCGTCGGTTTCCAAACCTCGCCACTAGTAACATCCGCTTAACCAACTGGATATCAATTCATTCTTTCCACATGACCGAACCATCTTTCAACATACTTCATCGTTATTCTCTCTTTCACTCCTATCTTCACAAAACACAACTCTCTAATAAGTTCGTTCAGTCCTCATTTTATTAATTCTTATCATATCTTTTCTACACCTAGCATGCCCCTAATTTTGTATCTGAACACATTGAACTTTTAGATCTATACTTCTTATTCCAGAGCATAGTCTCACTACTATACATTAACACGGGTAACTAACATACCCTCATGTATAGACCTATGTAAGACCCTCAACACTTAGTCCCTTTACAATTCACCAACGATTTTAATTGCACGAGCACCTTCCTGCCATTCACAACTTTCTACCTATACTCTGCATTCCGTTCTCCTCTCCCCTTTTCCTCAATCCAACACATACCTGCCTAAAATATTTAAACTCAGATACTTGTTCATATTGCTTGCTCACCATCTAACATACTTCACACTGAGGAACTGTCCTCACTCACACCATAACCTTACTCTTATCTACGTTGTAACTTTCCCAACCCCCTCCTTTATAAATTGAATTCTACCGCCTGCAACTGCAAAATAACTCTTACTACCCAATCCCCTCTCAGAACTCTCTTCCAGATTCAGCACATGGTATCAACTCAAATCAAAACGCATATAATTAGGTAGGTGGGGCACTCCGGCACACTGTTCATTTCTCCTCATTCTCCATCATCTATCCACCATTCCTGCCATCCACCACCCTCGAATTCTTTCATAACCCCATCCCATATACAAATTAATTAACCAAAGGAGACCATAACACAACCCTGCCCTGTCTTCACTCCGATATTAATCGTAAACCAATCACTCATTGACAACCCATTTATTTAACAACATTTACACAAAAAGCTTCACTTCGTCATACATACTTTGATTCCAATCCAGCAAGCCTACCACCAACACCATATATCACTAACACCTGCCATAACCTTCCTTATTAATCCTAAATACCCTGTTGGCAAAGAATCCATAACCTAAAATACAATTTATTTCTTTCTCTCCCACTCAATCCCACTTCTCAATCATTGTTCAATGTAAAGATTTGATCCACACACCTCTCACATACTCCTAAACGGCACCTACCATTGTGTTTTTTGGTTTCCACACGCATCTTTAGCTACACATGATCAGCATATTAGATCATAGCAAAGCATAGACGGTCCTTCAGGTTTGAGTGTGTTCCAGCACTCGAATAAGTAACGACTTAGTTTAAACTGTATATGAATATTACGATAAAGGACTAGGTCCGACTCATAGATTCTTAGCGCGCACATGGTCACCTCGACGGCTACTCTTTCGACCAAATAAACTTATTCCCCCTATAATCCTCATAAAACTTATTCCCCTATGAATTCTACAGTTCCCCCTTTTTCCCTCTTACCCCTTATATAAGCGGTACTATTCCCCCCCCGGCTTGTGTCATCCCGCTATCCTTTCTGGCTGGCAGGCACTTCGTCCATTCCCTCGCAATCCCTTGAAACTATACATTCCATAAACGATATTATTTACACAGAACTTCCAATCCAATCAATCACATCATCGTCTCCGTCTTGATCATTTCACATGTAATTTCATCTATACTACCTGCAGATTTAACCTGCATTGCCTTTATAACTTTTCTCACTTCTGCCATGTACACCTCCTCCTTACTAACTCATCCCCTAATACACTATCCCCTTTCTGCAAACCCCATCAAACCCCCACACCGATTCATATAGCCTCTTCATTACTTTAATAGTGTGCAAGATTTCGAAGTGTTCTTTTACAACACACTTCCCTCAACATCCATTTTCATCAGTTTACAAAAGCACTATCCCTATTCCGTTATTCGCAGGATTATGTCACTTTTTCTTTCTCCTCATTTCTTAGTAATACCTTTCGCAGCTTCCTTACCAAGAAGAGCTTCCACTATTTCCCTTCGTAACTAGATTTCCCATTCACCGATCTCCTTCCAAAACATGTCTCATACAACTATAAATACACATAAATTATCTTTTACCTCTTGTTTTTTCCTTCGTATGCACCTTTTAGTGTTTTCCTTTTTTTCCCCTTTATATATAATTAGAAGCATCTTTCTTTTGAGACTTTCAATCAATTGCTTTTAGTACATCAATCCACGGTACTATGGTTTCACTTCTTTTTTACTTACCGCTTTCTCATTTCCCTCTTTAAAATTCACTTTACTATCTTTACTCCCTCTTTAGGCACATCCACATACTTCCTTTGCAAAACTACTAACATTGCTCTCTTCATTTTGCCCTCCAGATTGGTTAAGTATCGAACTTGTTCACTACACCGATTTACTAGCCGATGCGAGCTCTCCTTAATACTTATCTATGTCTGCTCACATTAACCATTACCTCTAACTTTGGTTTAACTTACTAACTTCCCATCTTATTTTTACCTCTAGTTTTCCCCTTTCGTATTTCCCCTTCCTCGCATCCAAGCCCCACTACTTACATCTTTTACCTAAACAACATAACATATCCGATAACCCCATTCCTAAACCCTCCGATCACTGTAATTTAACATCCAACACAGTACTTCACAAACATCTCGCTTTTCACTGCTACAAAAATCAATCGAATACTTTTTCACTGTCGATAGGCCATCTCTACCTTATCCCGCCAACTCTAGTATCTATATGGAATACTTCTTGTGTTTTAATATGATAAGTTATACTTACATTACACATATTATAAGCCTCTCTCTTTCCAGAAATCAATATCCACTTCCTACCATTCTCATTTTCTCCCGCCACACCAAAACCACCTGTTA
>JABUQX010030067.1:0-35000 GCA_015478945.1 Trachelipus rathkii
TGGTATCTTAGTTAATATTTTTTTGACACTCGTATATTGTTAGCTATACTACCTTCTAATTGATTGTTTGAGGATACCTATATGATTATAAATTATTATATATTTGTATATATATCTATATATTATAATATACTAAACATAAAATCAAAATACTTTGAAAAGTAAAACAAAAATATATCTTAATATTTATATATATATAGTATTAGTTAGGTTACACATATATATAACGTATTCAGAAGTTTATTAATAAAGTAAAAACTTCACAAAAAAAAAAAGTTTTTAAATTTTATTATATTCATTTTAGACGTTTCGTGTACGTGACTGTCCACTTCATTTCTATCAGTCTATAAAATTCTGTCATATGTTTATATGTCTTTGACTGAGAGTGGAGCACCATTTCTACCGCATTCATTAAAGTTAAGTGATAACTTGTTAATTAAATTGTTTAAATATTAATCTTAAGTTCAATTATGCTAGTTATTTAATGCATTGCTTATTAAACAATTTTAATTATTTATATAGAACCTTAATATCTAAATTTTTTTTTTTGTTCAAATATTTTAGATAAATACGATGAAGTATTGAGTTAATTTATATTAAATAATATTGTAAATTATTTAATTATTTCCTTGTATATATATATTAATACCATAAAATTTATTTAGATTCCCAAAAGAATCAAGTTTATTATGAACTTGCTACGATTCTAGTCAGTTTGCATGAAATTTAATAAAATATATTTCTACCAACTAGATTTACTTGAAATCATTGAAGCAGTTAGGAAATTTATTTTAATCAAATAATATTATTCTTGCCGAAACTGAAGTTTATGATCAGATCTTATGAGATTAAATGTAGTAATCTTTTATGAGATAAGATGTAGTTCTATTTTGAAATTAAATGTAGATATGCTTTTATGGAGATTACACTGAGTAATACCATTATAGTTTTTTTAGTGATATTCAATTATGTGTACTATTTATACTAGTAATATAGCTATCATGTAATAAAGAGTTTTTTCCTGCTTTCAATGATTATCATATGCATGTTATACGAGTACTCGTAGATTATATGTTCTAATATAGTAGTAAAGTAAATCAAGACTAGTCTATACCTTGATCTTTTAATTTAAATATAGTATAATTAACAATAATAGCAACAGCTCTCTAAGTTAGTCTAATTATGTCATGAATAATTAATAATAATATACTATACTATAATATAAGAATTAAAGAAAGAAGGAAAATTTTGATTCTATTTCATTTATATAATGTTTTTAAAATACCTAGTGAACAATATATATATAATATTTATTATACTATTGTGTGGTGACAGAACTTTACTTGGTATGTATGGTAAAGATAATTAGATTATATATATCACGTTCGCTACTAACAATTTTCGTCACCCTACATGTTCATATTAAACAGGACAATCAATATTACAATCCACATAATCCTTATAGAAAGAGAAACAACAATTTATTATATAATTATTATATATATATATATTATAATATTTTATATAATTATATATATATATATATATAATAATATATCATATATATGTTTTTCATATCCATATTATAATATATATATATATATATATATATATTATATATATATAAATTTATAATATCATATATCTTAATATATATATATTATATATTAATATATATATACTATATATATTATTAATGTTAATATCTTATATATTTATTATATATATATATAATTATTTATATATATATATATATATATATTAATATATCTTAATTTTATTAATAATATATTATTTAATATATTATATTACCTATCTATATATAATTATTTATTGCTTTGTCTTATAAAACAACTTCTTATGAACGATTTTTATTAATATAGGGTTTAAGATTATAACGTCACTGTTGGTTCTTTTATAGGTGATATATTAATATATAATAATTTGTTTATTTATAATATATTATATCTATATTATATATCATATTAATATATTAATATATATCATATAATTAATTTATATATATTATATTATATATATATATATGATCTATTATAATATATTTATATATATATATTAATATATATATATTAATATATATTAATATAATTACTATTACTAATTCATTTAGTTTTCTTTAATTACTATTTGTGATAGATAATATTTTATAATCTTACAATGTTGTAGTGGCGAGAGGTGAAGTAAGATGATGCTTGATGCTATAAATCCATTTTAACTCTACGTTACACTTAATACTTTAACAATGTTTATAATAAATATATTATGTACTTATAATTTATTTTTGTAATATCTATTTAATATATATTGCCCTCACATGTATATTCATATATATATTTATATATATATATTTAATATATATTATATTAATATATATATATTATATATATATATATTATTAATATTAATATATATATATATTAATATATGGTAATATTATATATAATTGTAGATATACATGACGGACCTCATACTCAATCACATTTTATTGTAGATCAAAAAATATTTTATCTATGTTATCATAAATAATAAAATTATTCTAATAAGTATTCAGATAGTATTAAATAGTGATGATTATACGTTTTATATAGATATAAAATTATTTTGAGTTTGTATTCGGGATTCAAATTTTTTAATATTCCGAAATTACCAAGGGGTATGACTTAGGAGGATTTTTTGTTAAAACTCTACATTCCCTATTTGACCCTATTTTTCTAGAATCTTAAGTAATATTTTTTGTGAGTAATATCCTAAAGTAAATATTTTATGGTTTACTCATCAAATAATTAGTGTAGGTATTGGATAGTGTATCGGTCATTTTTTACGATATATGCTGACAAAATATATGTTCGATACTAATACTAGACTCCATTTCTATATATATATATAATATATATTAATATATAATATATATATATATAATATATATCTATATTATATTTATAAAAGAATATAATATACTGCATATATATAACAATATATATACGTAATATTTATATATAAAAATTATATATATATATATATATATATACTATATGTATAATATCTCTCTATTATATATATATAATATATAATATAATAATATTATCATATATATATATATATTTATTATATATGTAAGTATATATATTATATATATCTATATTATATTAAATAATATATATACTATTATATTAATATAATATATATAATTATATATCTATATATATAATATAATTATAAATATATATTTATTATATATATATATAATATAATATTATATATATATATATATATACTATATATTATATATATATATATTAAATATTAATCTAATATTAATATATAATATCATATGTATTATTATATAATATATATATTATATGATCAATAACATCTGGTACTATAAAAATTGTATCAAAATACTTATTATTAAAAGAAATTAAAAATGAAAATTTCATTTTATTTAAATAGTTTATTTTAAGTAATTATTACTCATATATAATTATTAAGATTAAAGAATAATTTTTTAAATAATTTAGATTATATCACCTACATATTAAGATGAAATTTTATTATATTTATTTATATATAATTTAATTATTTTATTTAATAAATGATTTATTAATAAAACAA
This sequence comes from Trachelipus rathkii, assembly GCA_015478945.1. Lineage (NCBI taxonomy): Eukaryota > Metazoa > Arthropoda > Malacostraca > Isopoda > Trachelipodidae > Trachelipus > Trachelipus rathkii. The sequence goes on from JABUQX010030067.1 coordinate 3,634, forward strand.
TAAACTATTAATAACTCATTCTCTATATATTTTTATACTAAAATTATTATATAATAAATTTTTTATTTACTTTTAATAATAACTTATTAAAATTAAAATTTATATTTAAATATTATTATTATAATCGTCTCATACAATGTCAGTATCATATGCTCATATATATAAATTCGGTATTTTAATAAGGTGAAAGTACTTTTCCAGAAAGAATCTGAAGTCAGAGTTGAAAAATATCTGACATATGAAGCTAATCAAAAATGATTTCAAAGATATTTGAATCCATAAATGCTTCATAAGGGGCTTAATTACAGTCCTTGGGGCTCTAGGATTTGAGTAACCTAGTGAGAGGTTTACAAAACTATATTTGATATCGGTCTTATCAGATTACATGAAAATACTTAGATAAAAAAGAGAGAAAATTGTGCAGATGTTGTATTAATCAAATAAATAATAATTATTTATCCGAATTACCGGCGCACTGTATATATATGAAGATATTAATATGATATACATTTCTGGCTCCTCTACAGGTACCAGGTATTTATGGGTTTGGATCTGAAAATCCAGTGAGACACTCATCAGATAATACTATCCTAAAACGGGTTTCGTGATCGTCAAAGTGTATAGATTTTAACTGCTATATGGTTTGCATGCTTAGTGAAAAAAACACAGTCCTATAATACGGAGTGAGGTGAGAAATATTATATTATTACTATAGTAACTAGGCAATATCTAAATGACATGACTTATGGTCATTATTATATTGTAGGTATTTAATATATATATTATATATATAATATATTTAATTATTAATTATATATATTAATAATATTTATATATATTATATATGATATTACTAAGTATATATATATATATATATATTACATATATATTATATATAATTAAATATTATTATTTATATATATATATATATTTATATATACTATATATATATATATATATATATATATTATGATTATAATTATAATATATATATATATATATACTATATTATATATATATACATATAAAGATTAATATCATAATTTATATTATATATATTATTTTATATATAAAACTGTATTATCGATCTTTTTATTATATGCGCTAAACACACTATAGTGTTATATGACCGTTTTTACATATTTTTTGCTTATCTATTATATTTCGCGTCTTTTTCACACATATTTTCCCTTTTTTCCCCTTTCCTTCACATACATCTACATAGTATTCTCTATCAACTAATAATTGATTTATATTTAGAGTGGTATAGTTAGAATTCATTGTGTGTGCTGAACTAGGCTAGTAATCACTCTCAGGAGACAATAATATTTAAAGGAGAATGAACCATATTCAAGTTAGATAAAGCATCTTTAGTCGCGATCCCAGGCTGGCAACATACTCTCAAACAGATAAAAAAAGACTTTAGCATGAAAAAGGTGTTATGCTACTTTTTTTTTTGAAATGTTATTTGAATCTTAAATTTTAAATATTAATAGTAAATAATAATAATAACAAATAAGATAGATTTAAAAGATTTATCAGTAATAGTAAGAAAACTCAAAATACTACTAATATGTATTTTAATATATTAAAATACATTATAAGAAAAACTTCTTAAGGGCAAATAATAGTAAAACATTATATACAAAAAAATTTAGAAATTGGAAATTTGATTATAATTTATATTTCAATAACCAGCTTTAAAGCAAGGTTATGTTATCAAAATATTTTCATTAAAGTAAAAATTTTATATTTTTGATCAAATTTATTAAACATTTTCACAAATAAAATAGATATAGTATATTCAGTTAATGAATATCTTCATATATTCATTTAGAAATTCACATGACATTAATAACAGATAAATTGAATTAAAATATTTAGTCTATATAAATCACATATTGTTAGATAGAGGCTCATGAATAAAATTTATGCATAGAATAGGAACTATTATTAATTACATTAAATATTTTACCTTACCAATGAGAATAAAAGACTCCATCAAGTTAGTGTCTTAATAAAACGACAAGATAAAATGTCCCAATAATAAGTTAATTTATATGAGCTTTGATATAAATAAATCTAAAATAATAATATAATAATAAAAAAAAATAACTCTATATAAAATAAAGTTAAATAATAATAATAGATCAAACATAAATATAATATAATATATATTTAAATATAATATTAATAAATTAATATATAATAAAGTAATTCAATTATATAATAATCAATCAATTAGAATAATTAATGTAATAATAATTATAATATAATAATAATAATTAATTATAATAATTTAAATATATATAATTAAATATAAATTATAAATATATATATATAAATAATTATAAATTAATTAAATTATTAAATAATTAAAATAAATAATAATAATATAATATATTATATATATAATAATAATATATATAATAATAATAATGTAAAAATATATCATTTATAATTGGGTAATAGATTAAAAACTGTAAGATAACAAATGGAAGATTCAATTAAGGTTCAAAGTGAAGAGAGAGAAGCCGAAGAATGAAATAATCGCAAGATAAAAAGTGAAGAATATAATGAGCGATAACAGAGTGAGACAGTAGACGCGAGAGCGAGAGGCGAGAAAGTAATGAGAAGAGAGAGAGCGTAAGAGCGAAGAGGAGAGAGAGAGGGAAGAGGAGAGAGAAGAGAGAGAGAGAAAGTGAGAGTAGAATAGAGATAGAGTAGACTAGAGATGAGAAGTGATAAAGAGTAATGAAGGATAGCAGAATGAGAGAATGAAGTAGAAGGAGGCGCAGAGATATTTTTCGGTAACTCAACAGAGTTTTTGTTTAGTTGAATATTGAAAGTTACATTTATCTTAATATTATTATATAAATATAATAAAGAGAAAAATGTTACATAAATTCTTTTGTACTTATTTTTCCTGCCAAGTCATTGATTACTTTTCATTTGAAGAGACACAAATCCAGACAACATCTTGTGTATGAGCAATTTGTTTTAATAAATTTGCTTTATTGATTATTTTTTAATATACAATAATGAATATTTTTTTAAATTTATAACTCTCTTAATTAAAATAATTAATAATATTAAAAAGTTTATAATTTTAAATAAATAATGGAATTGAAGACTCAAACAGATACATAAATTAACTCAATACGAGGAATTGAGTAACATTAAGTATTATATAATATATTATATCATTTCTTAATTTAGATGAGATTTAAGATGAATACAAATAGCACAATGGAATAATTCATTCATGACTGTAATTAAGCTATATAACATATATAATTTAACTCACACTAATAGTCTAATAATAGTAATTCAGTTTATAATTAATACATTAAATTTAACATTTACAATAAACTTAATATTAATAATTATTATTATTAGTTATATATTAATTATTAATACATACATTTATATACATAATTATAATTATAAAATGTATTATTTTAATTAATTTGAGGATACACATCAATTAAACACTCATATGCATATATATATGCCGTTTTTTTCTGGTGATTCTTTCAATTTTATTGAACGATGTAGCATATGCAATCTTCTTTCAGTTTAAGTCCGAAGACATCCTTTGAGTATCTGATATAATTCGATTTATATAGTAATCAATTATAATATGTAAAATCATACAACTTTGAAGATCAGAAGTACATTTACATAATAAAAATTACTTAAAATAATATATTTAAGCGCTTTTTTAGTTAATTAATAGTATTATCACTAATCTCTATAATAACTGTAATAATTACTTATATATCTATGTTATTAAATATATTAAATTTAATAATAAATTATTATATAGTAAATAATATATTCAAATTCAAGTTAAAATACCATTTATCAACATATAATCAATAATGATAATCTTACTATTAAATAATAATAATTAAAATATAATTTTCTGTCCACTATTCATTAATAAGTACTATATATATATAAAATTAATTAATTAACTCATAATAATAAGTAGATATCAATATATCATATAATTAAATTAATATATATAGTATAAATAATATCATAAATATTATCTAAATATTAATTAAATATAAATAATGAATATTAGATTATTAATATTTAATAATAATGAAATTATAATTACTCATTATAATTAATAATAATAATATATATTAAATATTAATAATAATAATCATAGATTAATTAATATAATTAGATAATAAATATCAAATAATTAATTAATTAAAATAATAATATCATATTATAATACTAAAATTACTAATAATAACAAATTTATATTTCAACAACCGAGATTAGATTGTGTATTTAATAAATTATTAACTAATTAAATTAACTACTCATAAGAACTAGAACCAGATTCTTGAAGAAACATGTTAATAATTAATATAATAAAATTAATTAATTAATCTAATTAATTAAATATAATTAAATTAAATATTGTTTTCTTTTTTTACACAATTTGTAAATAATATAAATAAATAATGCTTGGAGTATATATAATAAAACTAATTAATAATAAAATTAATGGTGATATAATAATAATAATAATGTATCTAATCACAAATACATAAAGTAACATTAATTTATACAATAATTATATAAAAAAAAATTATCACACACGAGTGATATACAATCATTATTTATAATAAAATTATATAATGAATAAAATAATAAATAATCATTTTATTATAATTATACATAATATAATATAATTTATCATGCATAAAGAAATGCTAATTTTAATAAGAAAAATTTAGTAATATGTGTATAAGTTACCCATACATAACTAAAACTAGAAATCCATAATAATAATAAACAAACCTCATATCGTGGCATCTTAAAATGTTATATTCTCTACTCTATCTACACTTTATTTCTAAACTTAATTTTAGTAGGTACTTGCAAAATTTGCTATGAAGTTTTTATATTATCGGGAGTAAGGTATTTTTTTTTGCTCATTACTTATATCTTTTCAGTTTCTTAATAACATATCAAAGCAGGTATAGTGAGGGTTTTAATAATTATGTCTTCAAACTGATAGATAGATATTTGTTCTTCTACAAACGTCAAAGTAGTTTTAACTTTTTCAATAATCTGTAAATATCCCTGTAGTTTATATTGTCTATTATCTAAGCTTCTTCTGAAACTAATCAGAAACTTTGGTGATATATATGGCGGCTCGTGCAAGGGTGTTGTATACCATCTCTAGGTGATTTCGTTCTATCTCTTACTTTCAGTCTACCATCCTTACTGCATAGAGTTTATCAAGTGACCTTAAATTCTTTTTTGATTTCTTAAATTTAGGTCAATACTCATTTCGGCATTTCCGTTAGTATAATTATCAGTTCTTACCATTTATTTGAATATTATATTAATTTATAATATTGAACGTTCATAATAATAATATACAATTACATATTGATTTGTGTTTTGTTATATTGTCTACTCTAATGTGGTGTTATTACAATGAGTTAAGACTCTACATATTTATAAATATATCTCTTAATATTATATATTAGGTTAATTATAAATTTGTTCATAGGGTCTATATTAATTGTGTAGGTTTTTTAATAATATTCTCGCATCAATATAATTTTCTCTCTCTTCCTATCTTTGCTCTATATAAATTATTTACATTTATTAAATAATAATAAATTAGTGAACATAAGAAGATAAGTTTAAGAATTCTATCTAACTTTTCTCTGGTTCGATCTCTCCTTTTATATATATACCTCTCTACTATGGAATAGATCATCTTTGTTAAGTTATATATATGACTAGAATTTCAAAGGTATGACAAATGTTTTTTAACATTTAAAGGATATGAAAGGAACGCCTACTTTCATATTAAATATTATTACTAATATATAATTTACAATTATCACGGTTATATGAATACACATGCAAAGGGATAGCATACATATTATTATATTTATATATATATATATATCTATAGTTATATCTTCATATATTATTTATAATTATTTCATAATATCTTTATATTTATATATTATATCATTATATTATATGACGTACAGGGTGGGACTCGAGTCACGGCACGTAGGGAACTAGGGGGTGGTATAGTATTTTCCTAATATACTCAGTAGGTAGGGGGTGAGGAGTAGAAACCTTATACTCACTAGTAGACTAATATCACAAATACCTATAAGGTGACGTAGGTTCCGGAGACCTTCCGAGGGGTGTGAGGAATTAATCTCTATAAATACATATACCGTAGTTCCCGGAGGCGAGATAGATGAGACTACGACTTATACTGTCTATGCAGTGTGGGGCGTTATTGTTTTTGGGAAACCTTATTTTCTTATTATGAGTATTCTTTAGAGTATTGTTAAAATAGACTAAGAAACCCGTTAATTTCTCATCTGAAATGTTTTTATATTTCACACAAGATAATTTAATATAAAGTTTTAAATATTACGTCTTCTTTATAATTTTTGACATGTATAATCGGGTTTATTTATTTTTATAAAATATAAAAAAAAGTTATTCCATAATAGTGAATTACAATGTACGCTGATTCAAAAATGTATTCGTATTTTACTTGTGTAGCATTAATAGTTTATTATTAGTAAACATTTATTAGGTAACGGACTCAAATGTAAACGTCTGACTCATATAATATAATATATATTAATTAATATATATATATATACTTATATATATATATAATATATATTTATATATATTAATTATATCTATATATATAGCTATATATACGTATTATTAATATATATATATATACTCTATTAGTATATATTAAATATTATCTAGTGTGCTATATACATATCTAATATCTCTCTATATATATATATATATATTATATATTATATATTACAATATATATCTTATATATTTTAATATATTATCTATTATTATACTATCTACTATTTCATATTATATTGTGCGATAGTGAATTAACTTCTATATATATATATAATTAAATATCTATAATATATATATATAATATATATAATCTTATAATATAATATAGTAGGTGGTATGATGGTTTTCTAATACCATATTAAATCTATTTGTTTAACTCGTCTGACTATTTCCGCGGTTCTGATATCCATAAACAATTACGTTCCTAATAGTGAATATTTCCGTGTGGCGTGGTCACTTTATTTTGTGGCACACTCATGGTCAGTGTGTCTTGACACACGCTTCTGGTTTTTGCTATTTTGTATCACTCCATCGTTTATTTAACTTTTTTTCCTCTTCTCTTTTTCTCAATTATCACCACTTACTTAATTTATTCTCTTAGACCTTGATTTATCTAGTTTGTTCGGTTTTTTTAAATTTTTGTCAGACCACTTTTCACAACATTTTCTCATATATTATTAAATATATGTGTAGTATTTTTAATGTGATTATATTATATATTTGCTTGCTATAAATGTGAATATTTTAATATTATTAATTGAAAATTGAATGTTGAGTTTTGTGTATGACATTTTTCACTCTGTATTTATTGATTCTATAAGACTCAATACTATTATAAAAAATCGTTGTATCCAATAACTCTAACCTGTACATAGCGATATCGCATTTTTTTAGTATTCTATAGGACATCTTAAATATGGTAGCTCTAAGAATCATCCGCAGTCACAGACACTCACACAAGTACTTCCCTCGTGATCAAATTCTCATCATTCTACTTAAGAATTACCGCATCTCAGCTCAAAGAACTCCTCCCTTTAAGGGAATCACAGAATTTTCTCAGCAACACTACAAGCTTTTAAAAATGCAGCCCGTGAATTTTTTCTTCTTTCTTTCCATGCATCATTTTTTTTTGTTATTATTTTATAAAAAAATAATTATTTTTTTCATATGCTCACTTAATACTCCATAATTATCTAATAAGTTACTTCTGAAACAATGATAAGTAAATATCTATACCTAATGAATAAGATTAAATGTTTTTTTCTAAATTAATAAAAGTCCAAAATTACAATATATTTTTTTCTCTTTCTCTTCCTCTTTAATTATTATATACCAATATAATAGGCAAAGAGTATCTATTATTGCTATTTCAATGATTACTATAATTATTCATATATTATCTATATCTAATATATATTATATATATAAATATTATATATTATATTATCATCTCTCTTTATGAGATTTTAAATCTTATATTTATATTTTATATATATAATAATTATATATATTACTTAATATTTATTTAATATAACTTAATATATATATATTATATATTAAATATATATAATCTCATATATATACTAGTATGTATATATAGTAAATGATTATCATTTAACACTATACACACTCTGGGAATTACGGGTAGCTACGGAATTAAAAAATAAAGAAGTTAATTCAATTTATAGTTCTAGAAACCCTTAAATAGATCCATATAAATTAAAAAAAAGCTTTCTTACTAAAAGATGAGGTGTTAAACTTTTCATCCACACCTCACTCATATTTTGCATAAATACATCACCTCCACTCGTGATCTCGCGGCCGGAATCACTCATTTTTGAGGAATATGAGGTGATAACAACTCCTATAGTTGATCAAGATGATTATTACTTTTTCTCTACCTACCTCCAAACTTATTTATGATTATTATAATAATATATCCGTAATATGAGCACAGCTCATAACTTTCTAGTATTATTATATTAAGACGTTTACTTCAGTTAAATTAATAGACTTTCTGAAGTTATATATATATAGTTCTTGTTATTGTTTTTTTAATTAAGTGATAATACTACCATACTATATATAAGTAGTGATTAATATGTACTAACCCGACCGATGCAGGAGTTACGGTGAGTTACTCTTCAGGCCTTCCTCGAGTGATGAACTAAAACGGGTATAGTATATTATACCTACCCCCTCCGTGAGGGTGAAGGTAGTTCTCCCTGAACCCCCTAGTAGCCTCTTTGTGAGTATTTATGTGTATAGTACTGAAGGGTGAGTGAGTTCCTCCGCCCCTCCTTACGCGGGTAATTGATACACTCCTTGTGTTATTCACGTTACTGACTGAAGTATACCTTCACTACTTGGCTGTGTAAATACTATTGCTCAAATTTATAATTAAATATATATATATATATAATCTTGGCATCTATTAGAAAAGGTCAAAAAAATATAATAAAAAAAAAATAAGAATAATTTCATTCGTGTGAGTGGGACCGACTCGTGGTAGATAATGCATCGGGTGTGCGATTTCCCATCAAGAATAATCAATTATCTAATATTATTATGTATCTAATTAAGTATGCTTATAACTCATATGTGATGTATATAAATTTTTTTAGATTTCGGCGTTCCGTTTTATGTTGAAGGCGTATTTAAGTACTTTGCTCACTATAATATATATTATTATTATAATTAATTACTCTATATTTAATATATATATATAATATATATATATATATATATTAATATTATTATATATTTATATATATATTATATTTATATGATATATATATTATATATATATATATATAAGTTAATAATATTAAATCTGATATATATATATTTCTATCGCATTTTTTGATAAAGGTTTAGTTACTTCATTCTCTGGCATTATATCCTTCACTTCGTTACGTGTAACACATTAATTTTCATATTAAAATCAGTTTACCTATTCTCCGAATATTATTTAAAATAAATGATCTTTATTAAAGAAGTATTTACAAATTCAATATGATTAATTTAAATGTATCACTGTGATTCGCGTTCTATGTGAATTGTATTCTTCTTTAAGAGCTAAGACATTCAAATTCTTTCTAGTGTCTTATTGTGTGTTAATCATTCTCGTCATCTAACTGTCCGAACTCCACAAGATGACAGGATTAAAGCAATCATGATGTAGACACGACAATAACTACCCTACTTCACCCACAATATAAGACCAACACGACGCACACAGACTTTAGTTAATTAACTACACACGATCTAATCTTGTCCTCCTACTCTACGATACTTTCCCGCATACTACTAACGTTGCTTAGTCACTTCTTTTTAGACCTTGTAGTAAAAGCACTCTTCTTTTCGTCTTCATAGTAGGTGCAAACATTATGTAAATAGAAAGTCAGTTAATTATATATTAAAATTTTCTAAGTAATTTTTGAGAGTGTTTATCAAAAAGTTATGTATTCATGTGTTTTCCTTTTTCCATATGAATTAGAAATGGTAGCTTAGTTAGTAAGGACATCGATATAATCTGAAGTACTCTCTCTTGTTGAGAATATGAAACTTTCTTGCTCATAATTAGTATACTACTTTCCAAGTTTCTATGATATTTTTATGTTTCTCATAAGTTATAATTTAAGATCATGATAACCCAGTTAGTCTGTGGGTTCTCTTTCAAATGCACCGGGTGGCAGTGCGATCGGTAGTTTCGAGTTTTAGCGTGTTGTTCTAATTCGTATGTAAGTTTGGTAGAAGCTATATTTATTCGCATCTCCTTCGCTCGTTGCACTTCTCGTCAGCGACGCTCTTTGATAACTTAGGAGCGATTCATCGGAGCGTTTCTTCAATTTGGTAAGTCTTCATTATCGTTGGTCATCAGCTGGGTTGGCCTCCATCTCAAATCTAATCTCTCAACTTCGTACTTCTTTGATTTTTTCCACACGCTTTGTTTGTATGTCAGGACGACTACGTCCCTGGACTCTTTCCTTTTGAGTGTTAAGATTCTGTTTATTATAAGAATTTATATCAATTTTCTTATATTCTGTGTTGTGCTCATTTATTCACCAATTTCTGAGCGATATAAACTGTGTGCGCCGATCCACAAATCAACCTATGTATAATTATGCGGAAATTCAAGGTGTCACAAGCTAATTCGTGTTTTGCTCATAATCTCGATCACTATAGAAGAATTAAGTCATCTGTGTGTGTCTTTACCTCCGCCTTTTTATGGCGAGAGGTGCTTACAGACATTTTTCTCTACGTCACTGTATTGAGGAACACGTCATTGCAGTCTACCAGAGTTTGTTATCTCTCTCAACTCGTATCTATGCTCTAACCTGCTAGTCATATTAAAGGAGTTACTTTTTTCCAATATTAATAATTACAATGATCAGTGAACGGTGTTCTATTCCGAAAGCCTCGCAGTGCGTATTATGCGACCTTACCAATTTTGAGTGACAGTAGCTTCGCCTGATATGATCCTATTACTTTTAACACAATCTTATTAACGATATGTATCTTATTATTAAGTATACTGACCTCCTTACTTACTCTACTATTCGCTCATTTCATGCTAATGCATCTTAACACCAGGTAACAGTTCTAACAATCTGTCTCTTCCTGCCCTTATCTTTCTCTCTAGTATATATTATATATATATATATATAGTAATATATATCTATGATATATATATATACTTATGGTCACGAAGGCAAACGGCCAATGTTCGATTCTCGTCAGTATCTTAGTGGAGCAATTTCCTAGAGTAATGCGTCTAGAATAGGGCACTTGCCCGTCTAATGCTTCTGATACTATTTAAATACCTAATCTAACCTTTATCATCTCGTACTTATATTCATCTTTTATTATGTATTATAATTTATTATTTTTATCTATTCTATTATTATATAATTATTATTTATATAATTATTAATTATATTTATATTTAATTATTTATTAATATATATTATTTAATTATTAATTACTTAATATTATTATATTATATTATTAATTTATTATTCATTATTATTATTTAATATTATAAATTGATTATTACTATTATTATTATTATATATATTATTATTATGTATTATTATACTTGATTAATCATTTATTATTATTATCTATAATTATTAATTATTATATTATTTTTTATATTAATTATTGTATTAAGGGATATTATTTATTATTTAATCATTATATTATTATTAACTATATATTATTATTTATTCTATTTACTTATTTATTTATTATATTATTATCATTATTTTATGATATATACCTTATTATTAGTATCATTATTATTCTTATTATTAGTGTAAACTTATTGAGTTGTATTCTGAGGTATATGTGGAGTTAGTTAACATTCGAGTTATCCATATTCTATTTGATCTGATGGTATAATTTCAAGTTATTGTATGTGAGTGTGATGTTATTGAGTGTTACTCTTGGTTATCTATAAATGCTCATTATCTTCAGGAATACGTAACCTCTCATTTTTATGTGAGTGTTGAAAAATTATATATATGTAGATAATTCATTTTTAGATACATTAATTATAATATCTATCATAAATGTATAGACATTGAGATTTAGGGATAATTATCTATTCATTATCTTATGAACTTTGTCGACTGGTTGTTTTTTTTTTTATTTCCAATATTGCCACTATATTTATCTCTTTTTTATCTATATGGTTTAAATTAAAAAATTAGCATTTTTCTAATTTTGCATGACTACAAGGAAATAAAGCAATGATAGGGACGATTACTATTATTTTATTATATTAAATACTCAGTTATCTAAAAAAAATAATATTTTTTTATTATCACTTTATTTTTTAGTATTGATTCACTGACGTATTACAGTTTAATTTGATTTTTTATTTTTTTGAGTCATTCAGTTACTTTTTCGTTTGCGAAGATGTGAGTGCGTGCTGTGAGTGTTTTTAATTTTTTGGGATTTTATTTTCATATATTTATTATATATGTGTATTATACGAATTGTATTGTACTGTATTATTTTAGTGTGATTTATCTCATCTAATTATTTATGAATTTACCTTTCCTTATTGTTCATTTCTGTTCACCAATATAGGCAAATCTAATTCATCTATTTTTCATTCTTTTGTTTTTTAGTGTGCTGTATATTATTATTATGTTATATTTATGCGTTTATGTTTTTTTATTTTCTTTATATTATTCTCTCATATGAATGTGAATAATAATAGTGAGTTCGTTTTCGGTCTTAAGTTTTTGTGAGGGGGTAGTTCATTGATGTTCAGTTGTTTATTAATTAGAATTTAATCTAATGATTTTTGTATCAGTATGGCGTGGATTTATCTCTTTTTATGTGATCTATTATATTTAACTCATTATAACATATTCATATGGTCATTTAGTGTCATTACTTTCATAATTACATTGAGAACATTTAAACTTTCATTATTTATTAGCTGATATTTACTACTATTATTATTATCATTATGAATCTATAAATATTATTCTATTATTCTAAATCATTAATTATATTATAATTTATGTGAGTTCTACTTTGAGTGTTGATTAGATCTCCATTCACTCTCATTATTGGTTCATGTGAATATTTTATCTATTATTATCCATTATTTCAGTTCGTTTAAAATATTATAGTTTATGTCAATATACTTCTTCAACTATGTACTTTATATTAATACTTATATATATATTAAATTTAATATCGTTATTCATCTATAAAATAATAATATAATTTGACTTATCATTTGCCAATCATGTTCAGATATTTATTTTAGAGTCAAACTATCTCTATGAATATCTCTAATTTCGTGTTCTGTGGCTATTAAAATCTATTTTTTTCTTTACTTACTAATTTTTCTTTAATGACTTCTGACTTACTGTTCTTCGTCTAAAATCGAAAAGCTTTCCGCTTTTTTGAATTAATTTACCTATATGTTCACGAAGACTGTTTAATCTTCTATCCAAAGATAGAGGTTCCTCTATTTAAGGGGATTTCAATGTAACAAATGAATTGTTGGGTTCCTCTCGTATGTTTTAGTTTTGGGAGGAGAATCATTCAGGTATTTTTTGAACGGTCTGGAGCCTGATTAAATACCTACCAAAACATTTCTGACGCAATGATTCTTATACACCACTGATCTATGTTATAATAGTTTTTTCTCTAATATAATCACAACCTTTTCGCTCTATCTAATTGGTAAAAATCTGATCTGCACTAATTACTATATATATTTATTATTAACTATTATTATTATATATCTTTCATTCTTTAAAATCTTCCTCATATCTTCAAGTGTATATTATCTTAATTTAGTCATATTTATATTTCTATTGGATGTAATTTATTTTATGTATTTGAGTGGGATTCCCAAATATGGGATCATATGATGAGTGTGAGTTATTTTGATTTATTATTATTTCATTAATGACTGAAATTATAATTGATATTTATTTATTATGTATCGTTTACTTAGTGTGTGAGTGTGGAGTTGATGTGCTTTGACTCTTAAAGAATGTTTATCATATATTCTGTCTCAGTGTGATTTAAATTGTGGGAACTATAATTGTTAATGGGATGAGCAGGTTTTAAAATATAATTTTTGCTAAATTTTTTCTTTCATTTAATTATATTCATTATCCTGTGATTATTATTGAGTATATTATTGTATGTGCTTGTGATTTCATCTTGATTTGATTGTCTATTTTGTTGGAGTGAGTTTCTGTCTTATCATGGTATTTATTTCTACTACATTACTTCTATCTATGAGTGTGTGATGCGTATTTTAAGTAATATCTAATTTATTCTTCTATCAATTTTCTTATGTAAAAAAACTCTATTATATATCATTTTTATTATCTAGTGTATTGAAGTCTATTATAGTGAGTGTACTTGTGTGAACTTTATATGTATAGATGGAATTACAATATCTGATGCTTTAGTTATCAAAGAAGGTTCTATTTGACAATGAGTATTTTCGAATCTTATTTATGTTTATTTATTTTGACTTATTCATAATATATCACTAAATTAAATATATATTCTACTTATATATATTTAGTTATAATATATACACTTCTTGTTTCATTTATTTCTTTTTTTCTTATTGTGAGTAAATTAAATTTCAGTTATGTATTCTATCATACTATTATTATCATTCAAATATCTAGTGTAAAGGCCATTGAAATCTCACTTCTTAGACTATCTATTTTTTTGTCTAAGTAATATGCAACATAAAAAAAAGGCATGAGATATTCTGAACTTTTGGTGTTTTCTATTTTGCCTGTTTTGATCTTCAATCACTTACTTCTCTCACCGGGTGTATACAGTTTGAGTTATTAAGGATAGCGTTTATATCCGATGATCTATTAGTTCATATAGTGTGTGTTGACGTTGGGTGTGTGGCTGTATGTGGTAGTGTGTGTGTGTAGTGTGCTGTCGTGTTTTGATAGTGATGGATAGGTGCGTGTGGTTGTGTGGTGTTGCGAATGGTTGTCGCTCAAATAGAGTATTTCAGTATACGAGACACTATATATATGTCTTGAGTGCATGACAAACGTTTGTATTAATAGAGAAGATTTATGATAACAGAGCAATTATTTATATCTAACTATACACAATAGCTAACACTTTAGTCATTAAGCATATTATCATATCGTATGTAGAGTAAAATTATTACATGACATGTCTAACAACCTATAATTGTCCCCAACTAGCCTTGCGCTATGAAACAAAGCTTGATCCTTTGCTAATGTCATACTCAAAAAATAAAGAATCGCCACATTTATAGTAAAATTGAGCAATCTTGTAATATTATCTCTGTGTGAATATAATATTTGAGAAAAACCTATATATACAACTCTCACTTTTGTGATATCTAATCATGGAATCTATTTCCCTTTCATATTACTGATATTGTGAAAAGTATAAGAATTAACTAATTAAAGAAAATCCCCTACAAATTGCAATTTTTGTGTGCAGTTATATAGTTATGGAATGTGAAGGGAACAGTCATATATTATTTTTAATATATTAAAATTTCAAATCTAATTTAAGAATATTTAAAATAAATATAACTTTTTTCTACCGGTCAACTTAGACATATAATAAGGAAGATTTTTAGTTAGTGGGTACTATGCTATAACTACCCTTTATAGTGGTGAGGTTAGGTCAGTACGTCTCTTGGGGTACTTTCCTCACATCGTTCACAGCTTCGCAGGTTCTCTTTCTTTATTTATATTTCTTTCTTTAAACTTTCTTTCATACACAATCGTCACCTGTTATTAAGGCTGTTGTTTTATAGGGTCCTATAGAGCTAATACTCACTTACTTTTTTTACTGTCAATCTAATGGTTATTCTTACAATATAGAGTTTTTACTATTAGTATTTATTTTCTTAATATCTACTTTCATTCTGTGTATTTTCTCTGTCTTATCATACCACTCTGACTTCTAACTTTTATCTCACCTCATATGTGATGAACTTTCTATTTATTATTCTCACTCTACAAATTCTAATACATTATAATTGCTACCTATCTCATTTTTATATCATTCTATAAATATGGCCTCTCGGTTTTAATCTTTGGGGTCTTTCATTACTGTGATGTTAATGGATAGAATTTTTAGGTGAGTTTTTAGGTATAATGATTTAAAGTCTATTGTAAAGTTTTAATTCTTTATATAAATACCGCTAACTTATCTTCACATAATTCTTTATTTATACCTTAATTTTATCTAACTTTTTGAAAATGGATTCTCTCGAGTATCTTATTTGACAAATCATCAACATTACCTTTGGTCTTTAAATAAACATAAATAAATTATTTTTGAAACCTTTCTCATTCACTGAGTATGGGTATCTTGAGTATACGGTGAGCGGCTCAAAAGATATATGGAGTTACTTGATATTTTAGATATGCGTAAGACTTATTTTTATTTCTACTACTATCTTTGACAGACTAATTACTCAACCTTAGGCGGTGTTCATAAAGCTAAATATAATTCATTCTTCTTCTTCTCCTTAATTGTGGTGAGGGTATTATATCATATATATATAGGTAGGGGTCTTCGATATATCGAAATATCGGTATTTTTGGCTCGTAGTGAGTTTGACGTTACCGGCAAAGACTTTATAATAATACTGTACTACTAGAATTAATATATATTCTGTATTACCTGAGCCCTTTATATATTTATTGTGAGCGGTAGGGCGCTTGTTAGTTATGTTATTTCATTTTTTACTCTAGTATTAATACTTAGTGTAATGAGTAGTCGTGAGTGAGTACTACCTTATCCTGTAGTCATTATATATATATATATATTATATATATACTTTATTATCGAACTATATAATAATACTGACTATTTTATAGGTTGCTCTATAACTAGTATGTGAGTGTGATATGTGATTTATGAGTGTTGATGTTCGTTTACTCCGCTGTATTCAGTGTATCAACATAAGTGTCTTTCTGTTATTATTTTTTTATTTATAGATAAACATAAATAATTTTATGCTAGACATATCAATTAACAAGAAATACAATAGATGATGTAACAAATAAGTTTATTATGTATTTCTTTCTTCCTTGTTAATTTTGTGTCTCAGATCTGCGTGTTATTCACTACTTGCTAGTGTAGGTAAGTTAAGATTATTTTTCGTTTGTGGTGTGTTTACATTCTGTGTTTTTGGAAATTCTTGCAGATCTTCTCTGAAGTACTAAAGTGTTTATTTGTTTTGGCAGATTTTCTGCGCTTTTCTGTGCTAGGTTAACCTTATTAGTTCTCACTTTCACACTATTTCTTTTCTTAATCAAATGTTCCGATCTTCTGAGAATCAACAATTCTATCATAATTTCAAATTAACAACAAGGAATTTGAAAATTCTGGTAGGTAACTTTTTTTTTTACATAAAAAAAAGATCTATTTCTCCCCTTTTCTCACACGTCTCTGCGTATGATATGTGTTTTTTGCTACACGTCCTCCCTCCTCTCGCTCAGTTTATCCCCGTACAATCCCTCTTCTCTCAGAATATGTTTCGGTTTTACTGCTTGAATTATCTTGTGTTAATTCAAATTTTTTCTTACTTTTTGCTTGAAGCGCAAACTCATCAACATTCTAGCAGGACTAACTGGTGGCTGACTCTTGTTTCGTTATACCATTATACATTGCGGCTGGTGCTTTCAGTTGGTTATTACATAATTTTCCTCATTATTTTTTTTTGCAGTAGAGCCCCTTTATTGTGATTGCGAGTGAAAATGATCAAACCCACAACTGTTTTCTTTCCTCTAATATTGGCAACGTTCCTCCTGTTCTCCGTCAATGTGTTTCCGTAGAATCTGAGCAGTTTGTGTCCAGCCGAATCTCGTACAGTTCAGTGTTTCCGTACTTCAGCAAGTGCATTATTGAATCGCTCGTGTTGTCAGACGTGAGCTCGTTTCGTCGCTCTTTGACCTGCTGCAAAGAAGAACATGACGTATACCTATGGTTATTTGTGCTCTTTTCACATGTCTGAGTAAGGAGATAATCCGTCCATAATTTAAATGTTCAATGACTTTTCCCTTCTTAACTTAATAACTCCAAATATGTGTATCTCATTCTATTAAACGTATGCACATTTCTCTCGCCAGCTTTTTTTGTATCTATTCCAGCTTGCTTTTACTTAACTGCGAAGAGTGTGTTTTATATAAATGTGATTTGGTTTCGTCTGGTATGTCCGAAACAAAAAAGTTTTTGTCATTCCATCTCAACCTTATTATAGTCAGTCCCGTCTTTTAACAACTTCGGCGCTGAGGCCTTTTGTCCTTTCTCTTCTTGCTTCCCTTGCGATGAGTTACTGTTATTCATCACCTTATTGAGTGTGCAATACTTCTGCGTGCTAACCTTTAACATTTTTCAATTTAATTTTTTTGACTCAAATGTTGTTTGGAAATAACATTTCTACTCTGAGACGGTGTTTCTTTATTATCCGTTTGTGCTTCTTTCGCAAGTGAGTTAATATGGTGAATATAATTTTTCCTTTTTCTTGGATAATATTATTCTATCCCTTCGCTTTTTGGGTCATTGTCTCATATCATGTCCGCCAACAATTTACACCTATATATTAGACTTTTGATACAGTGTTTCTAATTTGTAGGTTATTTACACCTATTTCCTATTATATATATAGCCCCCTTATATTCTTGATCATTATATTTTTTTATATCCCTCCGTTCTTCACTTTTATTTGACCTTAATCAGGTACAAATTTAGATAGATATTCTCATCCTATTATTATATGGTATCCAATATTTACTATTACTCATGTAGCTATTATTTAGTTGTCCGGGCTTAGTACTGTTTATGTGCTGATTTACTATATATACCATTGTTACTTACTATTTATTAGGTTTTTTCTTTTTTATTAACGTAGTGCTTTATGTGTATATGATTTATATAGTTACTCGTAGCTATATATACTATCAATATCTGAGTATTTAGTTTAGTGAGGCTTAGGTACTCTTTATTGGTTTTTATGATAAAACAATCATATCTCTTACTTCTATATATATATATTATATTTCCTCTTACTAGTATAGTGAATTATACTTTAGTGAGTAACTATATTATTTTTTTAGTGATATCTTTATATAAATATAAATATATATATAATATATATATTATTTTTATTATCTATATACTTTATTATTTATTTATTATATATATATATTACTCTATTATATTTATTTATTTAATCCTATATTTTATTTATATATTATTTGTATATCTATATATATATATATATAAGCTTCTATTTTTTATTTACGCTTATCTATTAATTCTATTTGACTACTACTATTTTTACTCTTCCTACTCCCTCCCGACTATTATTCTCTTTATTATAGTTCTTATCTATAAGTATATATATGTGTATTATGGTCTCTTTATATATTATATAATTACATATATAATATATATATATATATATATATATATATATCATTTATATTATATTATTATATATATACTATATTATTTATTTATATATCTATATAATATATATATATAATATATATATTACTATATATATATATCTATCATTTTATATTCTAATTTATTAAATTGTCAAGGAAAGCTTGAGACGCTTTTAATATTTATAATGGTAAATGCTTTTAAGGTAAAAAATGAATTATTATTATTGTTATATGGTTTATTTTAATATAGGTCTCTCTTTATATTTTTTACAAAAGTAAACGTTGTACTTATAATTTATTTTAGTAAATAAGTCCTACGTTTCACTACCTTTCTTTTTAGCTTTCCAGCCATAACGAGTGCACCTCTGTTCAGATGCTATTACATAAAGAATCTACTTATTTATATTAGCCTTAGTAAATTCATAAATTATCATTTATTTATTAAGAATTTTATAAAATCAATTAATATCTATATAGAAGGTTTAATTTCTAAAGTATATATATTAATATATTGGCCTTTTATTATTTAAGTAGGTTTCCCGCCTTTTATCATTACTGATAGGGCCTAGTTTCTGCTTTTATTTATTTTAGTCTTATTTTTAGTCTTATAACTTCGTGATGACTGATTTTCTTTTTTCTATTTTTTTTTTACTCTCTTATTTCTATGAATTTTATATATATATATATATATATATACTAATATATATACTATTTGCTATGTCTAGTACCTATGTAGTTTTAGGGTACTCCTACGGGTGAGCGCCCGGTAGGGGTATTTTATTACTAACTTATGTCTTATACTTCAGTGATATGGATTTATTTTCTATATATAACTACCTTTCATTTTTTAACCCCTCACCATTACTTATACCTATTTTATTTATTTAACGTATTATATTGGATTATTTATAGCTGTATTATATTATTAAGCGTTTTTATGCTAGTTATATACTTAGGGTATATGATGTAGCGTGGTACTATCATTATTATTTATGTGCCTATATTAGTATTATAGCTTTATTTTACTGTATTAGCTTCTTATTCTAGGTATATATGTTCTACTATTTATATATATTTATATCTATATATTTTATTATCTATATATATATCTTTAGTATTATATATATACTATATACTTATATCTTATATATTTTTTATCATTCTTATTTTTATATATTATTATTTAATTATATATATATTCTTATTTATTCTCTATATATTAATAATATATTACTTCTATTTCTTTTTTTATTATCTTATTACATATTATTGAGCTTTTTACGCAGCCATGTATCAAGAGAAGAGAGAGAGCAGAGAGAGTGAAGAGAGAGATTGAGAGAGGAGAGAGACTCGTTTCAGAGCTCTATAACATTCTCCGTGATATATGTTTTTATGACATAACTATTTGTCCGAATCTGATGGCGGGTTTCGGGACAATCAGGTATTTGTTGATCACCCATTGATTCTATTATTTGTATCCTCACTGTTTATTCGAACAATCCTTCGGAGGTTTTTACTGTATTCGAGGTTTGGTCAGACCACATATGCTTGTGAGAGGATTTGCATCAATTATTATTCCAAATAGGCGAGATAGGTCGGTGGCGCGAGAGTGGATCCTATTTGGAGCCTATTTTCCATGTAAAACATAAACAAGGCTTGTGCGCACTATTCTCATATACCTTTATACTACATAATACATTTTTAGTCCACTATCTTTTGCTCCCATAGCTCGTAAACTAAACTTTGTGAGCTGTCTTGCTTTAACTTGGTAAATTTATAAGTTATAAAAATGAATTAGTAGTGAGCGGGTTAGTATATATATCTAGCTGTATTTATCGCTTACATTATCTATTTTATATAGTTATTATTTTATCCCGGTTTTTCTTACATTATATTCTCTTATCTTATTATTACTCTCTTAATCTTATTATATATATAATATATATATATTATATATATATAAATATTAATATTATTATTAATTATAATATATATAGTATATATATATTATCATATTATATAATAATCTTACTATTATATTATAATATATATATATAATATTTTATATATATATATATATTATATATATATATTATATATATATATATTATTATATATATCTTATATATTATATATAATAATATATTATATATTATCTATATTTATATTATATATTCCTTACATTTAATTCACTGTCTTAAGCAATCTTTCATCTTTCATCGAGATTGCATGAAAGGCGTGATAAACTAAAAAATAAAATCCGAGAACAGACTACGAGATAAAAAAGTTTATGAGATATGCAAAATTTACATATTTTATAAAAACATTTGGCTCATATTGAAATTAAAAAAGTTATTCGAGAGCTAATATTACGATTTTCATGATATATAAATATATAAATATTAATGAATTATGACCCTAGTTTGAAATGATCTGTAAATAAAGAAAAGCGTAAAGATTATTATCGTGCCGTCTTTTCATTTTTTTTATATATATTATCGTTTCTTGCGGGAAAATTATATTTGACTAGAAATTAACTTTAAGTAGTTAGCATAAAGTACTTTAAATAATACTTATAACGTGTTCTTTTTATTTATTTTAAATATTTGTTTTTTTCGTGGAAATTTAGCCATGAAAGCTATTATTTATTATTATTATTATTATTAATTTATATTATTAATTATCTATCTATTTAATATATATTATTATCATTAATTAAATTATTTATATTATTATTATTTATATATTATTTCATCATTATTAAGTTGTTATTTTTTATATTATTATTATTATATATTATTATTATATTATTAATAATTTAATTATTTATTATTATTATTTATATATTTATTTATATATTATTATTATTATTATTAATTATTATTATATTATTTATTATATTATTTACATATTATTATGTTATTACTTTAACTATAATTATTGATATTCTTTGTTCTAAGTCTCTTATTTATAATTTTTATTTTGTCGTGTAATGTATAATTCTAATTTGAATTATATAATCTTATTGGTTATTTTAGGAGTACTGTCTATCATTATTAACAAATTCCTGTACTTCCTTTTACAGTTCGGCTAATCAAATGGTTGGGCGACTCACACTGTTCCTACAAAGAACTCACGTCCGGTGAGATTGTTCGGAGAAGTATTTAGTGTAGAGTGGCAGTAATTCTGATAGTTAGATTGAACTTCAGATAGCAAACTTATGGGTATACGATGATAATACCCGCGATTGCGTGGGAATGATTTTGTGAAGCCTACTTGTCTCCGTGATTGATACATATGAAGTACACAGATATCATCCACGTTACTAATAAAAAATGCATTCGTATAGGCTGTGTTATATTTCGGAGTCTAGTGGGTATAGTATACTAAATCATTCGGAGTGAGTATATGAACCATAATACCATATTATTTTTCACTCTATATATTATTGAATGTAATACATAGTTCACTGTAGCTTAATAAGTAGAATTAATATTATATATTTATTTAATATATAATATAATAATAATAATAATCAATAATAATAATAATTAATAACTATAAATTTTTATAATAATAATAATAATAGATAATAATATAATTAATAAATATATAATAATCAATATATATATATAATAATAATAATAATATTTATTATAATAATAATAATAATAATAATAATAATAATAATAATAATAATAATAATAATAATAATAATAATAATAATAATAATATAATATAATAATATAATATATAATCAATAATAATAATAATATAATAATAATAATAATATAATATACTTTGCATGCTTTTCCAGTTTCATTAAGGTATCAATCGCTTCAAGGTTAATTTTCTAGAATAGAATAGAACCATTGTGATAGAACAGCTTTTTGAACTTTTAATCTAATATTTCGCCTGGCCACTTCAGGCATCATCAGAGACGACTTCTAGCTAAATTAATAATAGATAGAAATAAATGTTTTTTGTAATTTAAAAATAGTGAGTACAAATTAAAATACTAATAACTATCGTTAAATCTAAATCCTAAAATATTAATATTATACTCAATAGAAAGAGTTTCTACTCAATCAAACTCAAAAAATTTCTCAATTTCATTGTACAGCTTTTATTATTGATTGCTACTGGTTTCTGCTTTTATTTAAGCGAGCGACTCAGAAACCTCAAATCAAAAAAATATTTTGTGTTTCGGTCGTGTGTAATATTTTGGCGGTTGGGGCAGGAGGGCTGCTAGCCACTTTGATGAAATAAGCAACTCACG
The DNA here is from genome assembly GCA_015478945.1 of Trachelipus rathkii. Lineage (NCBI taxonomy): Eukaryota > Metazoa > Arthropoda > Malacostraca > Isopoda > Trachelipodidae > Trachelipus > Trachelipus rathkii. Next base: position 27,571 of record JABUQX010030067.1, read on the forward strand.
GATCAAGAAAAGCCCACTCTTTTCACGACAAAACGCTTCATCTCTTCAACATCAAACATCCCTCTATTGAAGGTGGTTCTCAAGACATTCACTTACTCCCTTCAATGTCAAAATTGGAAGTGTCGAGATTGGGTCTGAGGACTCCACGTCTCGATTTTGAAAATGTTCCACAACTCTCTTACTAGCTTAACTATCTATGTTTGTGAGACACGAAGTTTGAGAGAATTAGTAGTATAACCATATGAAGAGGTATTACAGGTGAAGTTTGAGAGAATTAGTAGAATACCCCTATGCATGTTAGAGGTAGGTATTTACAGGTGAGTTTGAGAGAATTATAGTATAAGACCTCTGTAAGAGGTATGTAAGCCATCTCTTTATTACAGTGGAATTGGTATACTACTTGACTCGCATTCTGCTTAGTCGCACTTCTTCTTTCAGAAAACATAGACTTTATAGAGTTAGATTCGAAACTGACGTGATATTGAATTATTTTTTCTTTGACCGGATATTTTCATAACTAAATCCATATATTATATTATATATATTATATTTTATATATTATATATATTATATTTATCTAATATATATATTTCATATATATATTTATATTATTTATATAAATCTTTTATATTTTTCTTATCTATATATATATATGATCTCTATTATATATATATTATTATTTATTCTATTATAATATATATATATATTATTATCTATATATTATTACTAATATATAATCTTATATTTATATTTATATATTATATAATATATAATTATATGGATATATAATATAATTTATCGGAAAAAATTTACAGAAGAACCGGTGTTGAAATACTCTCGAAAATTATCTTCATTTTATTAATCAGGGAACATTTTTACCCTTAGAAATTAAAAAACAATTTTTAATTAATTCTAATATTAATTAATAATCATATTAATATTTAGTAAAAAGTGGAGGCTCTGATTCTTGAAAGACCTTGAAAGCAGAAAGCAGCTGCAGTCTCGAGAGAAAGGTTGCCAAATGTGCTTTCATAATATATGCAGAATATTTTTTTTCTTTTTATATCTTCTTTATGGGTTCGGCCCGCGGAGGGACAGAGGGGGGGTTATATAATATATATATATATATATATATATATATATATTTATATATAATAATATATATATATATATATTATATATATATAAATATATATATTATAATTATATATATTATATATATATATAAACGAAGACGTTATAAGATTTTTAAGCTTCACAATTTTTACATTTATTTCTAAGTAAAAAACTCGTCCGAATATGTTCAATTCCGTAAAAAAAAGTGGAAATGACTGCACGAAGTACTAGATCCAATTTGATATTTATACTGGTAAACATCATGTATTCTATTCTCCCACCCCCCACCCACGTTTATAGTTGCAGATGCAACTATTTTGGACAAATAATTTTTTTTTTTTTTTTTCCAGTAAAATCCATGGTCGGGGGTTAACGGGATGAAACCCTCAGAACAGCGTTTCTCAACGCGAGGTCGCGACCCAAGGGGGGCGCGGCGGATATACAATCTCGGTGGGTCATAAAATACATATTTATGAGCAAAAGGTCTTATTTATTTTGAACAGAAGTCCCTATTCTTTATAATTGGCATGTTGAAAACACAATTATTTTTCGAAGTCTAATATAAAAGGTGTACATTTCAAATTCTAAGCACGTTTTTGACTGAACATTATATATTAATTATTACCGATGGAACAGTAGTTGGCCTTATTTGTTTCAAAAACTTGCACATCTTTTTTCCCAACCAACTAATCTTCACTCCCTTCTTCCGTCTCTTTTTTTTGCTTAGAACTATTTCTCAGTTATGGCGGCCCTGGAAAGTTCAGAAGATTTTTTTCGTGAGGTATATATATTTCGTTTCCACTTTTAGTTTTTATATATTAATACGTGTTATTTTATTGTTGAAAATTTTTTTAATTATAATTTTACCTTCATTAAACCAGGAAGCAATAAATTTTTTAGGATTGGAACGGTTGGTAATGCTGTCTGACAATTACGTAAAGAAAAATTAAAAATTTGATTTGGTATAAAGATAATTTTTTTTTTTTGAGCTTTAATATTAAATTGATTTTTAATTTAGATCCCATTTTATTTCTATTCTTCGTTTATTTCGATGTAAAGATTTAGTATTTGTGTTAACAATGAGTGTTCAATATAACAGTGCTTTGAAAAGAATATTAAAATAGAAATTGATGCAGTGATATATATATATATATAGGGTCTAGAAGAGTGATTATGACCATGTAATAGCCAGCAACCGTGTATTTCTATATATGTATATGTATATGTATATATAACAATAACAGCAATAATATTATACGCGCCTATATCTCTTTGTATGTATATATATATGTAACTAATATGTGAGCCAATAACCATGTATGTAACAGCCATCCTCTATTCATGAATGATCCTATACCATCATGACTATCATCCTATCATTCCTCATCAGGGTTACTAACCATCAAGTTAGATATGCCCAGGGGTGTTTTCTCATTCGTGCAAAAGTGTCATTTCTAGGAACTTTACATTTTTTGTTAAAACATTTTTGTATTTAGGCAAGATAAAATTTATTTAGGAAAGTTTGTTAAGGTTAAGTTAAGGCTACGTTAAGGCTAAGTTAAGGCGTTAAATATCTAGTATTTGATCTAAATATTTTCTGAAAAAATTTTCTAAGTTCAAAAAAATTTCTAAGTTCAGAAGAAGTTAAGTTAAGTTTTTAAGAAAAATTTTTTAGTGGCAAGCTTCTGGCATAATTCGAAGCTTGCCATAAATGCCACTATTAATCACAATTTTTGTTTTTAGGTGAGATAAAATTTATTTAGGTAAGTTAAGTTTAAGTTAAGTTAAGGTTAAGTTAAGGTAAAGTTAAGGTTAAGTTAGCAGTAAAAGTACACATATTTTAAAATTTATTTTATCAGATATTAACTGATATTTTTAAATTTTTTTGTAATATTTCATTAAAAAGTTTATATAGATTTGAGTTTTTGAACTTCACAAGTTTCCTTTTTTTTTTAAATATTTTTTCTTTATATATAAAATGATGGTAGTAGATATCGTTGTTGTCTATTGAGCAGGGGCTATATATATATATATATATATATATATATTAGAGAGGGATATGACATCCTCATCCGCATCCACATTTGCGGAACATCCGCACCTAAATTGACATCCGCATCCGCATCCACATCCGCATCCTCACTTAACTGCACATCCGCATCCGCATCCGCATCCTCTTTTGAAAAATGAGGATGTGCGGATGTTTTCTACATTTGATTAAATGCATATAAAATAAATATTTGGCATCTTTATCATGGGAGTTTATGGGAATAATTGTAATTTTGAATTTCGATTTCTGGATATATATATATATATATATATATATATATATATATATATATATATATATATATATATATATATATATATATTTATATATATATATATATATATATATAACAATATGTTGAAATGCATATAAAATATATACTATATATATGCGTTTTTTCTGGCACTATAATTGGAATGACTGCTTTGACTCTGGTGACGCTTCGGCTTCTGCCGAAAAGATGGGAGCTGTAATCGTTGATGGTATGAGCAGGTTCATTCCTTCTTCGACTAAATCTTTCTCTCCTCATAATCCATGGTTCGACCGTGCTTGCTCTCTGGTCATTCAGGCTAGAGACAGTGTGTATCGGGGGTGGAAAAATTCTCGTTCTTCTATCACTCTTGCTAATTTTCATTCAGCTAGAAATCGTTGTAGGGATACTCTTCGTCGAGCAAAGCGGGCTTTCATCAAACGAAAGTGCGCTAACCTCCTTGATTCTCCTACTGATAAATCTTTCTGGCCTCTTGCCAAAAACATCTCTAACAACTTCTGTAAATCTGTCTTTCCTCCTCTTATTCGATCTGTTGGCTCTGTTGCTAATTCTTCAACTGAAAAGGAAAATCTCTTCGGCCTCCTATTTTCCTCTAACTCAACCCTGGACGATTCTGGCACTCCTCCTCCTCCTCCTCCTCCTCCTTCTTCTTCTCTCAGGTGTCCTATGCCATTGCCTGTGATTACATTTGATTGGGTGCATGAGCTCCTGAAATCTATGAACGTTAGGAAGGCGGGTGGCCCGGATGGCATTCCTCCCCGAGTTTTGATGGAGTGTGCTTTCGTGCTGACCCTGCCCCTCGTTCAACTATATTCTCTATGTCTCAATACTAATACTTTCCCTCAGTGTTGGAAGCACGAACATGTCCAACCTGTTCGGAAAAAAGGAAGCCGCTCTGATCCTTCTAACTATCGCCCTATAGCTCTCACTTGTTTCTATCTAAGATCTTTGAAACCCTTCTCAACTCTCATTTCTTAGATCATCTGGAGTCTCATTCACTTCTTTCCGATCGCCAGTACGGCTTTCGGAGCTCGAGTCCTACTGGCGATATACTTTTCTATCTAACTGATTTATGGTTTTCCGCCCTCAGGAACTACGGAGAGACTTGCGTGGTGGCGCTTGACATATCCAAGGCATTTGACCGGGTATGACACGCGTCACTACTCCAAGCTCCCCTCCTTTGGGTTTCCTCCTTCTCTTTGCTTACTTATGTCTAGTTTTCTTTCAAATCACTAAATATCGGCTGTTGTTGATGGGGCGACTTCTTTTTCTGTCAAAAGTGGTGTTCCTCAGGGTTCTGTCTTATCTCCTTCTTTATTCCTACTTTTCATTAATGATCTTCTCACCTGCACATTTAACTCTATCCACTCGTATGCCGATGACTCGACCCTTCATTCTTCAACTCATTTCAATTCTGCTCCCTCTTTTACTTCTAGAATTGCCTCTCGTCTTAATCTTTCCGATTTCTATTCTCGCTGATCTGGATAGAATTTCCGGGTGGGGTCGTCTCAACCTTGTGAAATTCAATTCTTTAAAAACCCAACTTCTACAAATCTCCCTCTCTAAGACACCTTCTAACTTTCCTATCTCTTTCAACGGTTCTCTCGTCTCTCCTTTTGACAATATAAACATCCTTGGCCTTAACATAAACAAAAAAATGTCCTGGAAACCTCACATCACAACACAGGTTGCTAAGGGCGGTCCTCAAACTATGGGTTCTGTTTAAGGTGCGGAGCTTTTTCCTCTTCTCGGATTGCTCCAGCTATCACGGGGCCTCATCCACCCTTGCCGCTGGAATTTTTACTCTCATATGGGGGGGGGCCCTGGTTTCACCCGCTTTTGGATAGGGTCGAGGCAAAGGCCAAAAGGCTTATAAACTGTTCTGCACTTTCCAGTTCACTTGACCCTCTATCTTTACGGCGCGATGTTGGTGCTTTATCTCTTTTCTATAGGCAGGTGCTCGAGGGAGCTTATCACTCGCGTACCACCACCTTTTCGACGACGCCCTCGTAGCACAAGGGTGCTGTGTCGGCACATGAGTTTTGTGTTGATAATGGTAACTCCAAAGCTTGTTCGCTGCGGTGCTTCCCTTCTTTCCTGCCACCTCTGTTCATGAGGAATTCTCTTCCATCTTCTGTGTTTCCTGCTGAATTTAATCTCTCACTTTAAAGCCTGCGTCTGTGCTCATCTGAATAGTTTGTGTTAGTTGATGGAGAATATTTGGGGTGTGCAACACCCCCTCATGGAGGCAGGAGCTCTGCCCGTGAGTGGGTAGTGACAACTGTAAATATATATATATATATATATATATATATATATATATATATATATATATATATATATATATATCTTTGCTCTGGGGAACTGTAAATATATATATATATATATATATATATATATATATATATATATATAATTTTTAATTCAAACTTCAAAGAGTAAACATCCGCATCCACATCCGCATCCGCATCCGCATCCTCATCTACTTTAAGATCCGCATCCGCATCCGCATCCGCATCCTCATCCTCTTTAAGATCCGCATCCGCATCCGCATCCGCAAACAGTCAAATTTTGACATCCGGTCCATCACTAATATATATATATATATATATATATATATATATATGCCTTTGCTATCTATATAAAAAAATATATAAATATAAAAACAATATTTCTATGTACAATTAAAATTAAAAATCATTGTGGACACAAATAATAAATATTTACGTCGAAATTAAACTAAAAAATTAAATAAAATGAATTTAAAAATAAATTAATTTGAAGCTCAAAAAAGAAAAAAGTAAGTTCATTTTATAGCAAATTAAAGTCCATTCAACAAAAGGAAACGAATTTGGAACGTTTTTTGGCATGTTTTATAATAATACTATATATGATGATGGTGCTAGATATCGAACTTTGACACTTTTGAACGTCAAAAACATTGGGCATATATATATATATATATATATATATATATATATATATATATATATATATATATATATATATATATATATATATATATATATATATATATATATATATATAATAATATAAATATATATATAAATAAAAAATATATATATCACAAAAATAATAACCTTAATATATATATAAATATATATATATATATATATATATATATATATAAGATTTGATATAGGTCGGTTCCTAGGGAACCTCAATTTTAATATGAAGAGGATGACCAAAGCCGGACAAAAATTCATAGTTTTATTAATTCGACGTTTCGAACCTTAGCATGGTTCATCATCAGGATACTGAAAGGGCATATATAATAATATTGAATAGAAATTTAAAATAAAAACAAATAAAAATGAAAATAAAAATAACAATGAAACTGCGAAATAAAAATAAAAATAAGGTAATAAGTGACTAGCAAAGTAACAAATAGTAAGTAAAATATTGACAAAGTATGCTTGAAAACGGTTAAAGTTAAGGTGGGAAATTTAAATTTAGTTAAAACAGTAGTAATAATGGGATTGGGGGTTGGGGGGCAACTCAATAATAGAAATCAATAATGACAATGCTGATAAAAATAAACAGAATAGATCAATAATAATAATAATAATAATAATAATAATAATAATAATAATAATAATAATAATAATAATAATAATAATAATAATAATAATAATAAAAGTTAAATCAACCTGGCTTCACAACTGTCCTCCCGAATTCAAGCCCCTAGTCTATAAAAGATATATAGATGACTGCTTTCTAATATTTCATAATAAATCCCAATCTGACCTCTTTTTTAACTACTTAAACTCTAGACACCCTAACATCCAATTCACCAGACAGGATGAACAAAATAATTCCCTCCCCTTTCTGGACGTCCTAGTCCACCACAACTCTAATGGCTTTACTACTTCAGTCTATCGTAAACCCACCTCTTCACGCCTTGGCACGAATTTCCTTAGCTCTTCTCCCTTTAAACTCATTTCTAACTCAATCACTATCTATCTCCATCGT
>JABUQX010030067.1:40000-44089 GCA_015478945.1 Trachelipus rathkii
TGAAATTTGTATGGAAAATGAAAAAAAAAAATAAAAAATTTTTTTTTTAATTTTTTTTTTATATCTCCAAAACTACGATAGGTACAAGAAAACTAATAACATATTTAGAATCAGCGTATGAAATATGTATGAAAAAATTTTTTTTTAACTAAAAGAATACCCCAGGGTAAACCGCAAAGATGCAAAGAGTCGGGGTCTCTCGGCCTCCTGGGGGACGACGGGGTAGGACTATTTCCCCCCCTCCGGGGGGGTCTCGGGACCCCCCTCTTTTTGGTATTTGAGGTGTCGCAGGGGTTCCTCCGCCCCTCCCACGGGGTATGGGAAGCATCCCTCCTCAATCCACCGTCGGCTCCGAGCCCCTAAAAAAATATTTATACGCTGATTCCATATATGTTTTTAGTTTTCTTCTACCTATCGTAGTTTTGGAGATATAAAAAAAATAAAAAAAAAAAAATTTTTTTCATTTTTCCATACAAATTTCATACGCTGATTCCATATATGTTATCAGTTTTCTTGTACCTATCTTAGTTTTTGAGATATCATGCGGGTAACTTCTTTAGTTTGGCCATATATATATATATATATATATATATATATATATATATATATATATTAGATATATAAATATATATATATATATCTTTGCTACTGTATGTATATTTGCTATATATAACAACAATAATATATATATATATATATATATATATATATATATATATATATATATATATATATATATATATATATATATATATATATATATATATATATTAATAAACTTTTTTTTTTTCTTCCCATACATATATATATATATATGGAACTAACAGTATCCTTTAAAAGGTAGTTAACCGATATATATCGAACGAACAATGTAATCGATTTTTTTCGATTATTTCAAGGCAATAGTGCGACAAGGTTGCCAATGACAGTTTTTTTTTTTTTTTAACTAAAGGAATACCCAAGAGTAAATAGCAAAGATTTGAAAGAGTCAGGGTCTCTCGGCCTCAGCGGGGGACGACGGGGGGAACTTCGTCCCCCCCTCTATCCCTCCGTCGGCTCGAGCCCCTTAAAAATATATAAAAAGAACAATAAAAAAAAATTAACATGATAAAAAAAAAGCAACTTGTGGAAACTTTAGCACGATCTTTCTATTGGAGTTTTAGCTAACGTCACACTGCTGAGCTGCATGAGCAGGTTTCCCGCGTTGTCGATATTATGCCATTTATGTAACTTCCTTTTATAGGATAAGTGCCTATATCTATATATACGATTATACATTTTTGGAATCCTTGTAAAATTTTAGTTAGGTAAATGAAAAAAAAAAAAAAAAAAAATTAAACATAAAAATTGGCTATTTTTTTGGGGGGGAGCTGGGACATAGTATATATATATATATATATATATATATATATATATATATATATATATATATAATATATATATATATATATATATACTTATTCATATATATATATATATATGTAAAGATATACACGGCAATGTAGGGGCTCGAGCCGACGGGAACACAGGGGACGTTTTCCATACCCGTAGGGGAGGGGCGACCAACGCGACACCCAAATACCAAAGAGCAGGGGTTCCGGAGACCCTGGGGGGGAATTAGTCTTACCCCGTAGTTCCCCGGAAGGCCGAGAGACCCCGACTTCTGCCATCGGTGCGGTATACCCTTGGGGTATTCTTTAGTTAAAAAAACAAAACAAAATTTAACCAGGCTTCTTAACAAGTCTACTTGTGGAAGAGATATGTTGATGACATATTTGCTATTATACCTAAGTCTTTCCCAATAAATCAATTTCTTCTGCAAATCAACGATCTAACTCCTTCTATCACGTTTACTTTCGAAAGCCAGATAAATGAACACATACCTTTTCTGGATCTATTAATTACCCAAACAGGAACTCATTTAACCTATAAAGTATATCGTAAGCCAACTCAAAAAAATCAACTTCTCCATTATTACTCTTATCATCCCCCTTATATTAAAAATAATATAATGTTTAATATGTTCCTTAGGGCTTTTCATTATTGTGACCCCCAATTCTTACAACAAGAAATTAATTTTATATTTCAAACTTTCGCGAAATTAGCCTATCCCCAACATCTTATTAAAAGAAAACATAAACAAGCATATTCCAGTTTCCTGGGATTGAATGAAAACTCTCCTCCTGATTTGGAAAATATTAAAGTGGTACCGTTTTCTCCGCCTCTTCTGGATCTTAAGTTTATGCTTAAGCAATTGTTTAACATTAATTTGATCTTTAATTTCCCTGAGACTCTCTCACGCATCTTAGTCATCAACAATACTACTAAAAGAGAGGCTATGGGAGGTGTTTATCATATTCCGTGTGATATGTGCAATGAATCATATTATGGAGAAACGTTAAAGTCCTTGAAAATTAGAATCGACCAGCACAAGGGAGGAGTCAGAAGAGGGAATCAAAGCAGCGCAGTTTTTGGACACATGACCCGTGAAGACCATGTTATGAATTGGGATGGAGCATATTTTTTATTTCGGTCCAAAGATAAAAACTTAAATCAGATGTTAGAATCATTTTTTATATCAACAAGAAATAATTTTAATTTGTCCGAAGGTTTTTTCAATTTTGATTCTATCACCAAAAAATTCATAAAAGATAGGAGTGTATCTTTAATATTGAATAAATAATGAATAAGAAGAAAGAAAACGGGACGCCATCCTATAATTTTCTCTGTAACCTTTTTATACTGTGTTTTTATAGTAATTTTAAAATTGTTAAATTCTTTTTAGAAATTAGTTTTAGTTCTGAGGAGGGGACCGAGCTGTTTTAGGTCCCGAAACGTCAACTATCAGTAATTTTCATTTCATTAAAGTTTTTTAAAGTGGTTTTTAATTAATTGTTTTATTTAACTATAGAGTCTGAGTTTTTAAGAAGAGGACTCTCTAATTTTTATCTTAATATATTTATAAACCACGATGCTGTACAACTTATCATTAAGAAATATTTTTGATTTCTTTCCAAATAGTCGGATACATTTTAACATTTACGAAGAAAAGAAAAGAGTGGCGTCTAGAAGAAAATTAGCAAGTGCTTTTTTACATGATTGCTTAGCTGAAAAAGTCATTCCGAATTCTTTCAAAATAAATAATTACATCAATTTTGAAGGCACACCATTTCCAAAAGTTTACTCCTTACTAATAAGAAATCGTTTAGCAACAATAAAAAGAGAATGTAATTATTTGTTCCATGTGTGTAATAACCAATATAAAATATTGCAACGCAATCTACCCGCGGAAGTATTTAATAGAGGTATCTTTTTGATTAATCGAAGTATCGAGAGAGGTAATATATAATAATATATATATATTTATTTATAATATATAATATATAATAATAATATATAATATATACTAACTCTTCTTATTTATTTAACCAATAATATAATAATAATATATGTATATAATATAATATATATATATATAATATATTATAATAATAATATATATATATATATATATGTATATATATATATATATATATATATATGTTTATAATATATATATATATATTTATTATATATATATATATATAATATTTATATGTGATATATATGTTATAATATATAATATATATTTATATATATATATGTATATTTATATATATAATATATATTTATAAAATAATATGTATATATATATGTATATATATATATATATATATATATGTTATCTATATATATATATATGTTATATATATATATATATATATATATATATATATAATATATATGTTTATATATATATATTTGTTATATATATATATATATTTATATATATTTATATTTATATATATATTTATATATATATATATATATATATATATATATATAATAATATATAATATATATATATAACTTAAACCAATAATAATAATATATAATAATAATAATAATAATATATATATATAACTAATAATAATATAATAATAGCAATAATAATAACAATAACCAATAATAATAACAATATGCTATATGTGTTTATATATGCTATATATATGTTGTATATGTATATACATTATATATCATATATGTTGC
>JABUQX010030068.1:0-2500 GCA_015478945.1 Trachelipus rathkii
TTCAAGTCATATTTTGTATAACATAACACAAAAACTTTTATTTATTTTTGTTTTGTTTTCTTTAAACATTTTGTTTTTACTAAAAATTTATTCTTTTTATGTTTATAACTTAAAAAAATTTGCATTTTACATACCCTAAAGCAGTAAATCAAACTACCCTCCAGCCACCCTTCTACCCATCCATGATCTATTGATCTATTGATCTATTGATTCAAGTTATATTTTTTATTAAATTTGTTATGTTTTACATACCCTAAAGCGGTAAATCAGTAAATCAGTAAAGCAGTAAATCAGTAAATCAGTAAAGCAGTAAATCAGTAAAGCAGTAAATCAGTAAATCAATAAAGCAGTAAATCAGTAAATCAGTAAATCAGTAAAGCAGTAAATCAGTAAATCAGTAAATCAGTAAAGCAGTAAATCAGTAAATCAGTAAATCAAAGTACCATCCAGCCATCCTCCTACCCTTCCATGATCTATTGATCTATTGATTCAAGTCATATTTTTTGTTAAAATTGTTATGTTTTACATACCCTAAAAGCAGTAAATCAGTAAATCAGTAAATCAAAGTACCATCCAGCCACCCTCCTACCCTTCCATGATCTATTGATCTATTGATCTATTGATCTATTGATCTATTGATTCAAGTCATATTTTTTGTTAAAATTGTTATGTTTTACATACCCTAAAAGCAGTAAATCAGTTATTCAAACTACCCTCCAGCCACCCTCCTTCTATGATCTATTAATCTATTGATCTATTGATCTATTGATTCAAGTCATATTTTGTATAACAACACAAAAGCTTTTATTTATTTTGTTTTGTTTTCTTTAAACATTTTGTTTTTACTAAAAAATTTATTCTTTTTATGTTTATAACTTAAAAAAATTACATTTTTACATACCCTAAAGCAGTAAATCAGTAAATCAGTTAATCAAACTACCCTCCAGCCACCCTCCTTCCCTTCCATGATCTATTGATCTATTGATCTATTGATCTATTGATCTATTGATTCAAGTCATATTTTTTATTAAAATTGTTATGTTTTACATACCCTAAAGCAGTAAATCAGTAAACCAGTAAATCAAACCACCCACTCTATCCTCCTAACCATCCATGATCTATTGATCTATTGATCTATTGATCTATTGATCTATTGATTCTAGTCATATTTTTATTAAAATTGTTATGTTTTACATACCTTAAAGCAGTAAATCAAACTGTCCTCCAGTCACCCACCTACCCATTCGTGATCTATTGATCTATTGATCTATTGATCTATTGATTCAAGTCATATTTTGTATAACATCACAAAAACTTTTATTTATTTTTGCTTTGTTTTCTTTAAACATTTTTGTTTTTACTAAAAAATTTATTCTTTTTATGTTTATAACTTAAAAAATTTACATTTTTACATACCCTAAAGCAGTAAATCAGTTAATCAGTTAATCAAACCACCCACTCTATCCTCCTAACCATCCATGATCTATTGATCTATTGATCTATTGATCTATTGATTCTAGTCATATTTTTATTAAAATTGTTATGTTTTACATACCTTAAAGCAGTAAATCAGTAAATCAGTAAATCAAACTGTCCTCCAGTCACCCACCTACCCATTCGTGATCTATTGATCTATTGATCTATTGATCTATTGATTCAAGTCATATTTTGTATAACATCACAAAAACTTTTATTTATTTTTGTTTTGTTTTCTTTAAACATTTTGTTTTTACTAAAAAATTTATTCTTTTTATGTTTATAACTTAAAAAATTTACATTTTTACATACCCTAAAGCAGTAAATCAGTTAATCAGTTAATCAAACCACCCACTATATAACAACACAAAAACTTTTATTTATTTTTGTTTTGTTTTCTTTAAACATTTTGTTTTTACTAAAAAATTTATTCTTTTTATGTTTATAACTTAAAAAATTTGCATTTTTACATACCCTAAAGCAGTAAATCAGTAAATCAGTTAATCAAACCATCCACTCTACCCACCTACCCAACCATGATCTATTGATCTATTGATCTAATGATCTATTGATCTATTGATTCAAGTCATATTTTTATTAAAATAGTTATGTTTTACATACCCTAAAGCAGTAAATCAGTAAATCAGTAAATCAAACTACCATCCAGCCACCCTCCTACCCTTCCATGATCTATTGATCTATTGATCTATTGATCTATGGATCTATTAATCTAATGATCTATTGATTCAAGTCATATTTTGTATAACATAACACAAAAACTTTTATTTATTTTGTTTTGTTTTCTTTTTTTTATTTTTACTAATTTATATTGTTTGCTATTTTATTTTTATAAGTTTCATTTTATAAGTTTTATAAGTTTCATTCTTTATGTTTTTAATTTTTGCCTTCATTTTAATTTTTTTTTTTAATTACTTTTCAAATTTTATTATTTATTTTTATTTATTTTTGTTTTATTTGCTTAAAACATTTTGTTTTTACTAAAAAATTTTGCTTTTCATGTTTA
>JABUQX010030068.1:7500-62500 GCA_015478945.1 Trachelipus rathkii
GATTTACTGCTTTTAGGGTATGTAAAACATAACAATTTTAATAAAAATATGACTTGAATCAATAGATCAATAGGTCGATAGATCAATAGATCAATAGATCATGGAAGGGAAGGAGGGTGGCTGGAGGGTAGTTTGATTAACTGATTTACTGATTTACTGCTTTAGGGTATGTAAAAATGTAAATTTTTTTAAGTTATAAACATAAAAAGAATAAATTTTTTAGTAAAAACAAAATGTTTAAAGAAAACAAAACAAAATAAATAAAAGTTTTTGTTATGTTATACAAAATATGACTTGAATCAATAGATCAATAGATCAATAGATCAATAGATTAATAGATCATAGAAGGAGGGTGGCTGGAGGGTAGTTTGAATAACTGATTTACTGATTTACTGCTTTTAGGGTATGTAAAACATAACAATTTTAACAAAAAATATGAATAGATCAATAGATCAATAGATCAATAGATCATGGAAGGGTAGGAGGGTGGCTGGATGGTACTTTGATTTACTGATTTACTGATTTACTGATTTACTGATTTACTGCTTTTAGGGTATGTAAAACATAACAATTTTAACAAAAAATATGACTTGAATCAATAGATCAATAGATCAATAGATCAATAGATCATGGAAGGGTAGGAGGTTAGAGTGGGTGGTTTGATTTACTGATTTACTGATTTACTGCTTTACTGATTTACTGATTTACTGATTTACTGCTTTACTGATTTACTGATTTACTGATTTACTGATTTACTGATTTACTGATTTACTGCTTTACTGATTTACTGATTTACTGATTTACTGATTTACTGATTTACTGATTTACCGCTTTAGGGTATGTAAAACATAACAAATTTAATAAAAAATATAACTTGAATCAATAGATCAATAGATCAATAGATCATGGATGGGTAGAAGGGTGGCTGGAGGGCAGTTTGATTAACTGATTTACTGATTTACTGCTTTAGGGAATGTAAAAATGCAAATTTTTCAAGTTATAAACATAAAAAGAATAAATTTTTTAGTAAAAAACAAAATGTTTAAAGAAAACAAAACAAAAATAAATAAAAGTTTTTGTGTTATGTTATACAAATATGACTTGAATCAATAGATCAATATATCAATAGATCAATAGATCAATAGATCAATAGATCATGGATGGGTAGGAGGGTGGAGTGGGTAGTTTGATTAACTGATTTACTGATTTACTGCTTTAGGGTATGTAAAAATACAAATTTTTTAAG
Source organism: Trachelipus rathkii (assembly GCA_015478945.1). Classification (NCBI taxonomy): domain Eukaryota; kingdom Metazoa; phylum Arthropoda; class Malacostraca; order Isopoda; family Trachelipodidae; genus Trachelipus; species Trachelipus rathkii. The sequence goes on from JABUQX010030068.1 coordinate 8,747, forward strand.
TTATAAACAAGAAAAACATAAAAATTTTAGTACAGAACAGAATGTTTAAAGCAAATAAAACAAAAAATAATATAATAAATAAAATAATAAAAATTTGAAAAAAAATTAAAAATAAAAGAATAAAATAAATAAATAAGTAAAATAAAATAAATAAATAAAAAATTAAACAAAGTGTAAAAATAAATTCAAATAAGTAAAATTAAAATAAATAAATAAAAAATTAAACACAAAGTATAAATGTAAAATGAAACTTATAAAAATAAAGTTTGAAAATAAATTTAAATAAGTAAAATTAAAATAAATAAAAATAAAAAAATAAACATAAAGTATAAATGTAAAATGAAACCTATGAAAATAAAGTTTGAAAAATAAAATTAAATAAGTAAAATTAAAATAAATAAATAAAAAATAAAACAAATTAAAACAAAATAATTTCTTAAAATAAAAATTAAAAATAAATAAAATAATAAAATTAAAATTAAAAAAAAAAAAAAAATTAAAACAAAATAATTTCTTAAAATAAAATTAAAAATAAATAAAATAATAAAAATTTAAATTGAAAAATAAACAAAGAATAAATGTAAAAATGAAACTTATAAAATAAAATAGCAATCGAATGTTTACAGACTCGAGACGGCCGGCGATGGGCTGCGGGCTGCAGGCTTCCAAGTCAGCTGCCGACATGACTGGAATTTCCAAAACCTCCGAAAATGGTTTTCATGTCTTTGCCTTCAACGTGCAGGGCTGCCAATGGGAAAAATCCCCAAAATCCTCCGGAGTTGGGGATCTTGACCTGAATTATGGACAGAATACTAAAAAAGTAGCTAAAAATGCTAAAAAGTTCCAAAAATGCTAAAAAGTGCCAAAAATGCTAAAAAGTGCCAAAAAAATGCTAAAAAAGGTCAAATTTAACGGATTAGGTTGCCAGATTTAGCGATAAATCTGGCAATAACGCTGAAAAAGTAGCAAAATTCCTAAAAAATGGTAAAAATTAGTAAAAAGTACCAACCTTGACACGTCAAGCTTGAAAAACGACCCCAAAAACCCCCTATATATATATGACTGTATCGACAGAGTGACAGGTGGGGTAATAAGGGTCACAGGTGGGGTAAAACTAGCCGGTTGCGGCATTTTAGCGGTAGTTGTGCGCCCCTTACTATTTACGTACTTAACCTAAACTAACCTAACCTAACCTAACAGAATTTGAAAAATATATATATATATATATATATATATATATATATATATATATATATATATATATATATATATATATATATATATATATATATCAGTTTGTGATCAGTAAACTTCCGAGGTTATGAAACTACGCTAGCTTTGTGAGGTTCTTGAAACACTACCTCGCTAGTTACAGTACAGAATCTACAAATATGCCATATATATATATATATATATATATATATATATATATATATATATATATATATATATATATATATATATATATATATATATATATATATATACTATTAGAGGGTGTGTGTTGTTATATGTATGTATGTATGTATGTATTATACCTAAAAATTAATATGCTTGTACACATGAATTGAAACAATAAGCATATAACTTCTTATTAAAGCATGTATTCATTGCACGTTATTAAATTATTATGCAAAAAAACTATCTCATAAGTCATAACTATGACACACAAAAATTTCATAAATAAACATGTTTAGAAATATCATTTGCTTAAACAAACACGTTGCTTTTCAGAGAGATGAATTTATTGACGTTCAGATTAATTTACATTTGTACAAAAGGAATTAAGCTATATATATATATATATATATATATATATATATATATATATATATATATATATATATATATATATATATATATATATATATATATATATATATATATATATATATATATATATATATATATATATATATATATATATATAAATATAATATATATATATCTCTATATACATATATAGATATATTATTATATATACATAAATAGATATATATATATATATATATATGTTATATATATATATATATATATATATATATATATATATATATATATATATATATATATATATATATATATATATATATATATATATATATATATATTTAAATATATACAAAATAAATATATATATATATATATATATATATATATATATATATATATATATATATATATATATATATATATATATATATATATATATATATATATATATATATATATATATATATATATATATATATATATATATATATATATATATGGCCAGCGTCCCGAAAGCAACATGCATGTAACTAAAAAACTATAACAGCTACAGGAAAATAAATAACATTTTTGATTTCAGCAAGCAATTTCATCGATGAAACTTAAAAAAATTTATTTTATTCTAATATTTATTAATAACACCTTAAATAGTATCATCTTAGGTCTGGCAGCGTACGCTCTGAGTAACCTTCCATTTCTGCAGTAGTACGAGAGCAAGAGTTACCAAATATTTTTTTTTTATTATGCTCTGGAGAAAATGTTAATTTTTTTTATTTTTTTTATGGGGTTCGAGCCGACGGTGGGACAGAGTGGGGACGAAGTCCCCCCGTCGTCCCCCGGTAGGCCGAGAAACCCAGACTCTGTCCATCTTTGTGGTTTACCCTTGGGGTATCGTTTAGTTAAAAATTCGACATTTGGCAACTTTGACGCTCCCTCGGAGCGCTAGAGCTCCTTCGTTCTTCTCAAAAACGATAATTATCATACAGTTTTCCAACATTTTTAACAATTTTAAATTTTTCAAAAGCGTTATTTTTTTTTAATTTCATTGATAAAAATGTCTCCTGATTAATAAAATGTTATTTATTTTCCTGTAGCTGTTATAGTTTTTTAGTTACATGCATGTTGCTTTCGGGACGCTGATATATATATATATATATATATATATATATATATATATATATATATATATATATATATATATATATATATATATATTATATATATATATATATATATATATATATATATATATATATATATATATATATATATATATATATATATATATATATATATATTATATGTATCTTTTTTTTTATTTTCGAATACGAATAGTAGTGTTTTTCAATACAAATTTGATTGCAGGTTATTGCAATTCTTATATATATATATATATATATATATATATATATATATATATATATATATATATATATATATATATATATATATATATATATATATATATATATATATATATACTACTCGTCAAAAATAACGCACCACTAGGGTAAATATCACTCGCAGGAACGGGAAGGCCCCTAACCCCATGAAACCCCACACCAACACAGACGACAGCATCAGTGTAACTATGTAACCACCCGCAGAGAATTCGCTGCACTATTGGGCCGTCACAGCGATAAATTTGGGAATACATAAACCACGTAACTAGACCTGGGAGAGGTAGGGGTAGGTTATGGGGGTATAATCGAGCGAGGGATCATTCACGTACGAAGCGACTCCGATAAACATGGAGAAGATAGTGCGTCAACTGTCAAGAGATCAGTGCGTGCAGATAACAACACTCCACGCCGAAGGATACGGGTACCGGGCACTTGGTCGACGGTTCGGTGTAGCGCACACAACGATTGTACGGGTGGTCCAACGGTACCAGGAAACTCTGACACATGATCGCTGGCGAGGACAAGGTAGGCCCAGGGCCACGACACACATGGAAGAACGATTTATACGTCTGCGTGCATTACGAGAGCGCCGCACAACGGCATAACATCTGCAGATACAGCTGGCGGAGGAGGTACACGACATCAGGATGAGTAACAATACAATGCGTCGACGCCTTGCGGAACATAATTACCGGCCCCGGAGGCCTGCTATAGGTCCACCGCACACTACGGCACATCGAAGGGCGCGAATGGCATTTGCCGAGAACACATCCATTGGACGGTCAACGATTGGGCAAAGGTGCTCTTTACGGACGAGTCGAGAGTGTCTCTGTGCGCCTCGGACAGGCGTGCTAGAGTATACCAACGACCGACGGAGAGGTTCGCGCAATGCAATGTGCTGTAGGTGCCGCCGTTTGGAATTGAGTCGGTTGTGGTCTGGGGAGCCATCTCTTTATCGGGGCCTACGGAGTTGCACTTCTTCGATGGAGGCACTCTTACAGCCGTAAGGTATATCACAGACATCCTCGAACCATATGTCGTGCCATATGCCCCCTACATCGGTGATTCTTTCATCCTAATGCATGACAATGCAAGACCACACAAGGCCCAATGTGTGAACCTTAGGAAGGTTCAAATTATAGCTTTGGAGTGGCCAGCATATAGTCCGGACCTCAACCCAATCAAACATTTTTGGGATATCCTGAAACGTCGGATCCGACAGCTGCAACCCCTTCCACGGACCCTCCCGGACCTGCGACAGGCACTGCATGACGTATGTGATCAAATCACTGTCCAGGACATTCGCCCACTCATCGAGAGCATGCCAGGACGGTGTCAGGCAGTCATCCGTGCAAGAAGGGGTCACACACGGTATTGAGACAGAGCCAACACCCCCCCGCGGCCGTCGCCGCGCGTACTAACATTGTGTGTTTGCAGCGCCGAACCTCCGAACCTTACTGCGACTGGACCTTGGCCTCACACTCTATCAATCTACGGATCTGGGGAATCCACCATGTTATTGTCATTGTCCAATAAAGTGTCTTCTCGTTCTTCAACCTTTTCTACTATTCTTTCGCTACGTACCTTTATTGTCATTGTCCAATAAAGTGTCTTCGCGTTCTTCAACCTTTTCTACTATTCCTTCGCCACGTACCCTTGTGGTGCGTTAATTTTGACGAGTAATATATATATATATATATATATATATATATATATATATATATATATATATATATATATATATATATATATATATATATATATATATATATATATATATTTTTTTATGTTATGTAATATGAGAGCGTAGGTATATATATATGTATATATATATATATATGTGTATTTACATATATATATATATATATATATATATATATATATATATATATATATATATATATATATATATATATATATATATATATATATATATATATATATATATATATACAAAGACTGATCTCTGTAATGTTAATTGGCCCTATTTACGAGATCACCTTGATATAGCAAATAATAAGATAGTTTTGGAATAGCGAAACGCTTCTTTATTTATTTCTTTATTAATTATTTCTAATGACTATTTTACATGACACAAATTAAGTTATTTAACTATTGTTCAAAAATAAATGTTTATTCTTTAAATATCAAGCTATTATTTTAAATCTGACTCCATGTACTTTACAAATTCTTGGGCCCAAGAGATTGCCAAGATGTTAGCCTCTGGGTTCTTTAATTTACTGAATCTCCCAAGCCAGTGGGCTATGCCGAATGGAAAAGACTCATTGGTTACCTTAAGTTCAAATAAATCTACCAAAAAAAGAATAACCCCCTATGTAAGATTTTATAAATGTGTACTAGACTACTTATAGCTGTGCACCAGAAATCCGTTCATAAGATACGGCCTTGGTTGCACTTACATATATCCTTTATCATTGACTGTTACGGTATATATATATATATATATATATATATATATATATATATATATATATATATATATATATATATATATATATATATATATATATATATATATATATATATATATATATATATATATATATATATATATATATATTTAAGTTAACTTACCTCGACCACTGCCCTTTGGAATGGAGTTTTTAAAACTTCAATATTCAAATCCTAAAATTGGTAAGTTATATTTGAGGAACAATAACTTTTCTGCTCGTTTCGCTGCGAGCCTAGAACGTTTTTCATCAAAAATAAGACCAGCACCGCTAAAAAGGCGCTCGCTTGCAACACTTGAGGGGGAGCAAGATATATCCTTACTAATACAGCAATATTAGGATACTTATTCATGTGTTTTTCCACCACTCAAGTGGATTATTCTCCAGTGGCATTCTTTTTTCGCCTAGATACATCTGAATGTTGTTTTTTTTTTAAATTTCCTGAGATACAACACATTCCTCTTCGTCATGACTACTAGAAAAAGAATATTGCTCATGGCTTCTGATAAAGTTATGTTTGTGGAAGTTGAAGGCTTATTTTTCTTAGGTAAGGTTTCTTCAGTTTTAGATTTAGGTTGTGCCATCTTTGTACTTTGAATGTCTCTGCATTTTTGTCCAATCGACACTATTATTTTTTCTATCACAGTTTGATGGGTAAAAAGTTTTGTTTTATATCTAGGGTCCAGTATTGTAGCTGTGGCATATAAATCGTTATTTTCCACAAGACCAAACCTCTTTGTAATTTCTTGCAAGAGAGTTTCTTTTATTTTCATTACTCCCTGCTCTTCATGTGATGAAAGTATTTTCCTTAGAGTTGTTATCACGGGAATAACATCAGATATAGATGGAGATGTACCACTTATCTTATTTATGCTATCTTCAAAAGGTTTCATCAAACTAATGCGTTTTGCATGGCAAATCATTTTCTGTGATTGTCATAGATTCGACTTTATTGGTTGAATTAGCGTACAAACAAAGAGACTCATTTAAATCTCTCATTATCATCATTTGGAGAGTACTGTTCCAGCGGGTTCCAACATCGTGCAATACAGAAATCTCTGGAGCATTTATTCGAGCTTGTATTTTCTTAAGTTCGTTTTGCGCCATGGTCGAATTGTTAAAATGACTGGAAACTGACCTACACTTACACTTTGAAATGAGATCTGTGACTAAATTTTAGGGATCTTCACCTTTTTTAACAATTAGATGCAGTTGATGACTGATCCAGTCGATATTTTTAACTTCGGAAAGAAATAGCGCTTTTTTTATGCTCGCTCCAGCGTCCCTCATTACGCAGTGAACGTCAGAAGAAAAAAAATTCCATGTTGCCAGCATATGATCAAAAACTTCACTCAAATACTCTCCTGTGTGACGCTCACTTAGTGGTTCGGCACTTAAAACGAAGCTTTGACGTCAATACCATGGCATGTCAAAGGCTGCAGTGAAACTCCAGAATGGGTATCAGACCATTCATCTGTGGTAAAAGAGAGTTTGGTTGTTTTAATATTTGTTACAAAACTGTTTATTTTGCTCATAACACTCATACATTTTTTCACAAATAATGTCTCTATAATATTTTCTTAGACGTAGTGGATAGCATGGCCCCACTTCTTTCATTAGACGAACAAAATCAAGATCTTCAGCATGTGAAATGGAAGGTCGTCTAATACAATCATCTCGTCTATTTTGATATCTACTCATAGTTTTTACATCGTTGGCAATTCCATAATTTGTTTTTCTGGAAGCAGATTTCGAGGGTTGCTTGCTTTGCTCTTACAAGAGGCGTTGGTGATGCCTTTCGCTTTCGATTTTCCTTTTTTAATCCTTCTTTGTCAGTTTTGTCACACATTCGTTTTAACTCTTCAAAATGTTTAATTTTTAGATAGTTTCTGAGACGTGATGTAACTCCCCCTTTTCCAGAATAATTCATGCTAAAAGTTTTCACTTAGCCTTATCATCGGATATGACATCGAAATAATCTCAGGCCAAAATAGATGTATTTGTCATTATTTTAATTATTCAAGTTTGAATAGCGCGCATTAGAATTTTACGATAACCTTCACCACACTAAAGCAATAAACAAACTGAGTCTAAAGAAAGATTTAACTAAAGATAATAAATATCCTATGTGATAACTCTAGTATAAACGTGTGGCAACAGATTTTTGCGATAATACAAAAAATATTCATTTGTATTCGGATAAAAATTTCGAATACGGATACGAATACGAATAATTAAGATAGGCGAATACGAATATTCAGTCCATCTATATATATTATTTATAATATATATATATATAATATATATATATCTATATTATAATACTATTATATATATATATATATATATTATATATATATTTGATTATATATATATATATATATATATATATGATAGTATATATATATATATGCAAGGTTAGTTGGTTAATCTCTGTGAATGTATAATGTAGAAGTGTGTACCGTACAAATATACACTTTGTAATACCCTCAGGTAAACAAATGCAAAAATTCAGTGATGCTACGCGTCCTTGTGGCAGGCATAAGAACTGTGTATATCATTTATATTCAACCAATGAGAGTAGGTTAATTTGATATGACGACCTCGCTTGAGAAAACGGAGTGTTTAGACGAGATTCATACGTGAAGGGCGTGGTGATTCAGAGGACCATTTTTAATACAGGTACTGATCACGTAATTTATTAGGTATAATTTGTAACTGTGCATTCTATATCAATAACTCTCTTTGACCTGCTGAATTAATTGGCACCAAGCTATTAAACATTCCATTTGCATTCCTTAAAAAGAAACAATTGTAATTACTCATTTTTATTGCTTCAATAAATCTTAAATTGCAGGGAGTGTTACGATATTATGTTTTAAAAAAATGTAATCATATATATATTATATACAATATAATATATATATATATATATATATAATATATAATATTATATATATATATATATATATATATATATAGATATATAGATATATATATATTATATATTATATATAATATTATATAATATATATAATATATATATATATATCATATATATATATTATATATATATTAGTATATATATATTATATATATATATATTTTGCGATAATACAAAAAAATATTCATTTGTATTCGGATAAAAATTTCGAATACGGATACGAATGACGATATAAAGTAGGCGAATAAGAAATTTCAGTTCATCTATATATTAGTATTATATATATTAATAGATAATATATATATATATCTATAATATTATATATATATTATATATAATATATATATATTATATATATAGTATAATATAATATATAGTATAATATATATATATATATATATTATATATTTGACTTATGCACATTCGCGCATTTAGCCGATTTGAACCACAAGCATGAGCATCCACACTAGCTAAATGCGGATGTACAAAATAACACTAGTCACAAATTCTTAAAACTTTTTTTTTTTTTTTGATAGTGAACAACCTGACGTCTTATTATATTTTGGTGTGCTTGCATTCAAAATTCGTAAAGTAGTTTTTTTTTCTAATCGGACATTAGGTTTTTGTGTGAATCAAGACATGCCGTAGGAATTGAAAACTTAATGGTAATGATCATAAAATAAGTACTTACCTATGTACTGGCAATACTGCCCTATAATCTAATTCCTTTTTTATTTTCTGCTGTAGTGACTAAAGGTTGGATAACATTCTTAGATTTCGGTTTTGTAGTCAAGCTAATGAATTTGGTTTCATTTTTCTTTATTACTAGCGTGTTATAAATGTTGATATTTTCCTGGTGAAAACGTTCTTCATGTTGGTAATTCACAGCGCCAAGGTTTATAGGGAATAAATTCAAATGCGAATGCAAGAAATAAAAATTTAAATGAGTACATTTAAAAGATATTTTAGCATTGCAAGCACATGTACTCTTATAGCAATTAAGATTTATAATTAAAACTTCCTACTAATAAAATTCTTATTGGATACGTGAATGAAATCTAACTGGCTAGTATCAAAGTTCAATGATACTTTTTTAATGAAAAAAGATAGTATATGAAAATTTAATTTTTACAACCAATTATCTAAGCTAGACTTCACATTAGTGGCGATGTTGCTAATATATGACCTTTCTCATTAACAAATTCTTCTTCATGGAAAGATGAATATTTTTTCAGAAAAACAAGTGCATAATTTTTAAATACTCTTCTCTCTCTCTCTCTCTCTCTCTCTCTCTCTCTCTCTCTCTCTCTCTCTCTCTCTCTCTCTCTCTCTCTCTCTTCTCCTCTTCTCTCCCTCTCACTCTCTCTCTCTCTCTCTTCTCCTCTCTCTCTCTCTCTCTCTCTCTCTCTCTCTCTCTCTCTCTCTCCTCTCTGCTCTCTCTCTCTCTGGTCACTGCTTTGTGTGTAGTGATTTTCCTTATTCCTTCTGTTCCACTCGCACAAGAACTATCAGAGCCTAGTGTCCCTAGTTGAAATCCAAGTAAGAGTGCTATGCATTCAGATTTCCACTATAATTGCATGAAAATTTCTCATGCTGAATACTACTCACTACAAATTTCATATTTTCATATGACTCCTTCATATGTGCATTGATACTTATTTTAAGAATCAAGTGGAACTGCTCTCAAAATAAGCTTTGAAAGTCTGTGAAAAGACGCTAATGTTAATGATTGAGCGTATGTCCCAAATCCTCCCGCAAAGGATCGAAATCTCTGTTGCAAGCTTGTTCCTCATACTGAGAGAAGATATGTTCAAATTCCTGTTTCCTGTCACGGAAAATTCTTCCTTTGTATTCTGCTGCAAATGATTCTATCCTTTCAATCTGGATTCCAGTAATTCTGCTTTATTTTTTGACAAATTTATACCATGAACGAGATCATTTAATTATGATGATTAATTGAATGAAGCTAAGTATATGCAATTTTAAAAAATATCTGCATCTATTTTTTCTTCATCAACTGATACGTCTTGCGCACGGTTCGACATCAATTAGATTTTCGACTTCACTTAAACTCCACGTTTCTGGTGTCATTGGAATTAGTTTAAGTTCCACGCTTCTGATGGTATTAGAATTGGAAGTTGCAAGAAAAATATAGATAAGAAATGTGGGAAATTTTTTGTAATTCAAGGCTTTCTTTCTAGACTCTGAAAGGCCTTTGATATGTCTAAATCCACAGTAAAGATTCCCCGAGATGCCGAATATCAGAGGACCAAGAATGAGAGAGAAAGGAAAGAAGTTCAACAGTAGAGCTTTCCTACTAGACAGGCCATTAGCCGCTCTTGTATTGAAAGACGTTGGAATGAGGCCCTAGAAGGGACGAGCTGTTGAGCATCGGAGTGCAATAGGATGTTTCCCAACCCTACTTATTCAAATTTGAGTAATCTTATCGTTTCAGCTGGTGCCTACGTCCTCATATATATATATTATATATATAATATATATATAATTTATATATACTATATATATATATATTATAATATATATATATTAATATTATATAAATATATATATATATATATATATATTATAATATACTATATATTATAACATTGCTAACATTCTATCATCATCTCTCTGTGTAGAACTTTCGCCTCTGTCAGTTGGCGCCAGGCAATATCTTTCCTTTGCTCGAACTCTTGATTCTGGGAGCACTATAGAAAACTCTCTCAGTATCTCTCTGCCCAATGTCTTTCGTATTGCTAGTCGCTTGAGTTATATACTCAGGTAACGGGTTTTCACCCTTTCATGGAACAGCATCTTCTCTTCTTATTTGGCCTCCAAAACGTTTCTCCAGCTCTCCAGAAAATCTTGTTTCTAGGCGCATAAGATTCCGTTGAATGCTGGTGCCAGGAGTTTTTTTCTGCAGCATAAAGACAAAGAAGTAAAGGCCGGGGTTTTTGCTAGCCCTGTCGCACCTTGAACTGTCAGTATATATGATATATATATATATATATATATATATATATATATTATATAATATATATATATATATATATAGTATATATATATATTATATATGATCTGAGGTACATCACGACTTTGCCACATCGCCCAAGTTGTTTGCTTCTTTATTAGAAGAGTTTTATTTTCTCTTTATGGAAATTAACCGTGCATCACTTGTTGGTTGGGTTCACACTCATCAAACCTTTTTGAAAAGGAAGGAAATGAGTCTAGGACCTTTCCGTCTCATAAAACTCTCATCTCATTCCTTCTCACTCTCATGGTTAATTCCTTTCCAATCTCACTCTAAGGTGATTCGGAGCACTGTTAACAATACACTCACGTTATATGCTCATAGCCATGAAAAATAGCCCTTCACTTCTGCTGCAGCAGTTTTTTTTTTTTTTAATATTTTTAAAGTTCCACCTTTCAAGGGGCATTAGCCCTATTCAAGAGGCGGAATTCTCTAGGTAGTTGATACCTTAGATTTCTCGGAAGAGGGATCGACCTCCAGCCCTATAACTCTCTCGAACATCTTTGAGCGTGAAGCCAGTGTAGCACATTCATGTTCTTCACAGGCTCGTAGTTATTCTATTACACCTTCTTAATTACCCTCCCCCTTACCTAACCGATACGCTCATTCTAAACAATGTACTTTCCTACTGATAAAGCATGTGAAACACACCACTTCAATCTTCTATTTCCTCTAGACTTTCTTTCATATAAACACATTCAAGAAACTTTTTTTTTTTGGACAAAAGTTTTTTGTTTTTTTAAATAAATGTATTTTTTGGGGTCTCCGTTCTTTAGTGGTGTTTTTCTTAGATTTCCTGGCCCTCCTTTCCACAGAGACATTTGATATATTTATATATAGTATATATATATATCTAAATATAATATATATATTATATATAATATTATAATTAATTATATATATATAATAATATAATTATATATATATAACAGTATATAATATATATATATATATATATATATAATATATATATATATATATACTATTAATTATATATATATTATATTATATAATATATATATATATATATTATATATATTAATATATATATTATATATATATAATTAATATATATATTATATAATATTTATTTAATATAATAAATACATATATATATAAATATATATATATATATATATATAATTTTAGACTGTCCCAAAGGTTATAGGTGAAAAAAAAATTTCATATAATCAAATCGCACTGCCCCTAAATCGATTCCATTTCAAAAAAGAGGAAAACTCACCAAATTTGATTAACCTAGTATAAGGGGAAAGGATCCATCATCGACCCCCCTTAATTCGAACATTTTTTGAAAAATGAATTTTTGGTTAAAATTGTTCAATTTGTTTATGCCCCTTGTTGTTATTAACATTATTTAAAAATCAAAATAGTTATGAAATAGCTGTTGAAGATTGCCTTGCTTTATATCACGAGGACCCACCTACCTACCTTATAGGGGCCCCATATCGACCCCTCTTAATTCAAACTTATATGAAAAAATGAGGATTTTCAGTCAGAATGTTGAAGTTGTTCTTGTCCAATTTTCAATATTTTGGTTACATTTTTATGTAAGCTATAAAATGTAAGTTAGGACTTGCCTCGCTTTATGGTTAGAGCATCCACCTGTCCTATTGGGTCTCCCATTATTTAAAGGAGTTTTGTGGCAACTACAAGCTTATATAAAGTAAGAAAGTATTACATGAAAAGGAAATGTTTTATAAATCTATATATTTTATTTGGGAAGACAAATTTTTTTTTATCTGATGATGGAAAATGTTGACGGTGGTATTCGACGACTTGGTACAAGAGATTTCGTTCCTCATCGCTTCTAGAGCCCTTTCCTCCAATGTACATATTTCTCACATTTAGCTGATCCTCCAGAAACATTTTATCTTTGGGATCTTTGATTAGATCCATTGCATCTGCATGAGCAATATTGAAAACTGTCTTCAACTTGTCTTGAAATACCGTTTCCAGCTCTAATTGCCTTTTTCCCTTTTCAGGATTTCTTCGCCATTGCCTATATCCCGCCTCTGATGATATACTCTTGTTTTTTATCATCGGCTCCCTACTCCCTTCTCAGGTGCCCGGCCAAGCTGCCCTCTCAACAAATATAGTGCTTCGCTAGAGTTGAATTTGCCCTGTCGTTATTCAAGATACTATTCCACGTGTGAAAGCAGATGCGGCTCTGTGGGATGTCGGATCCACACCGATGGGAGCTGCCTAGATGATTCACACTGGCTCATAAGACGTACGATCGACTACACACAATGTCTATCTTATGCTTGCAAAGAGTTTATAGACATGTTAGCTTTTATTCACTCATCTGTAGAAGATCGAAATCGTAATGGAAACAAAGGCAGTTAGGCTGGAACACGCATTTCAAAGACAGTTGAAGACAATTTTGCAATATGCTGCATTGCAGATGTCAACGGATCTAATCAAAGGATGCCGCAAAGATAAAATGTTTCTGAACGGATCAGCTAATTGCTGAGAAATATGTACATGGCGGAAAGGGCTGACTAAGTAAGCGATGAGGACGAAATCTCTTGTATCTATAGTCGTCGACTACCACGCGTCAACATTTTGCCATCTCAAGATAAAAAAAATTTGTCTTTCAAATAAAATATATAGATTTATAAATACATTTTCTTTTCATGTAATACTTCTTACTTTATCTAAGCTTGTAGTTTGCCGTAATAAACTCCTTAAATAATGGGAAGACCCAATAGGATCAGGTGGATGCTGCTAAGCGCATTCAAGCGAGCAAGTCTAACTTCATTTTATAGCTTAGAATGAAAAATGTGAACCAAGATATGAAAATTGGACAAGAACAACTTCAACATTCTGACTGAAAATCCTCATTTTTTCATATAAGTTTGAATTAAGAGGGGTCGATATGGGGCCCCTATAAGGTAGGTAGATGGGTCCTCGTGATATAAAGCAAGGCAATCGTCAACAGCTATTTCATAACTATTTTGATTTTTAAATAGTGTTAATAAACAAGGGGCATAAGTAAATTGAACAATTTTAACCAAAAATTCATTTTCATAAAATGTTCGATGTTAAGGGGGGCGATTTAGGAACGCCTTTTCTCCCTGCCATACTAGGTTATATCAAATTTGGTGGGTTTTCCTCTTTTTGAATGGAACGATTTGAGGGGTGCAGGTGCGATTGTGAATTTTAATGTTTTTTTCACCTGTAACCATCTTGGTGACCATCTCTATATTATATATATATATATATATATATATATATATATATATATATATATATATATATATATATATATATATATATATATATATATATATATATATAGTTATATTCTATATATATATATATATATACTATCTATTAATTTATTTTTGTTGTTTTGATATAAATATATTTGGTTTATATTCAAAAAAATGGTATATTGGCGGTATATTTAATATTTTAATATTGTACATTAAAAAATGGTAGCAATATACACTTATTGATGCATAAAATATATATAAATATATATATATTATATATATATATTATATATATAAATTAATAAATTGTATACTATAAATAGTATATATAAATATATATATATATATATCAAAATGTCTCTGGTGGAAAGAGGCCAGAAATCTAAAGAAAACCCACCTAAGAACGGAGACCCCAAAATACATTTAAAAACAAAGATCGAAATGTCCAAAAAAAGTTCTTGAATGTGTTTATATGAAAGAAAGTAGAGGAAATAGAAGATTGAAGTGTGTTTCATGCTTTATCAGTAGAGTACATTTTAGAATGAGCGTATCGGTTAGGTAAGGGGTAAGAGAGGTGTAAATAGAAAATACGAGCCTGTGAAGAATGAGATGTCTCACTAGCTTCACGCAAAGAGTCGAGAGGTATAGGGCTGGGGTTCGATCCCTCTTCCGGATCTAAGGTATCAACTACCTAGAGAAGTTCCCCTCCTTGAATAGGGCTATGCCCTTGAAGTGTGAACTTTAAAAATAAAAAAAAAACTGTGCAGAAGTGAAGGGCTCATTTTTATGGCTATAGCATAACGTGAGTGATGTAACAGTTCGATCACTAGAGTGAGATTGGAGAGATTAAATGAGAGTGAGAGGAATGAGAGTGAGAGGTTTGATGAGACGGAAAGTCCTAGACTCTTCCTTTCCTTTTCAAAAAGGTTGGTGAGTGGAACCAACCACAAGTGATGCACGTTAATTTCCATAAAGAAGAATAAAACTCTTATAAAGAGCAAACAACTTGGGCGATGTGGCAAAGTTCTGATGTACCCTCAGATCATATATATATATATATATATATATATATAGTATATATATATATAGTATATATATATATACATATAATTAATATATATAAATATAAGTTCAATGGGCGACAGGGCTAGCAACCGGGTAACTTTATTTGTTTTATATGCTTGAAAAAGCTCCTGGACCAGCATCCGAAACTTTTGCGCCTAGAAAGCAAGATTTTCTGGAGAGGGCTGCTGGAAACGATTTTGAGGCCAATGGAGAAGCTGCTAGTTCTAATTGAAAGGAGTGAAAACTACTGAGTATTATAACTCAAGGACTAGCATCGAAAACATTGGGCTGAGAAAGAGTTTTCTAGTGCTACTCAGGACAAGAGTTTCGAGGCCAAAGAAGAATATGCTGGCCCAACTGACAGGGCGAACGTCTCAGAGAGATGGTGTAGAATGTAGGAATGTGATATTATATATATATAATATATATATAATATATATATAATAGTATATATATATATATACTATATATATATATATATATATATATATATATATATTATATATATATATATATATCATACTATATATAATACTGAGGACCGTAGGCACAGGGCTGAAACGATAAGATTACTGCGAAATTTGAATAAGTAGGAGTTGGGAACATCCTCTTGAACTCCGATGCTGCAACAGCTCGTCCTTCTAGGGGGCTATTCCAACGTCTTTCATACAAGAGCGGCTAATGGCCTGTCTAGTAGGAAAGGCTCTAGCTGTTCGAACTTCTTTCTTTCTCTCTCTTCTTGTCCTGCTGATATTCGGCATCTCGGCCCGCTCACCTTCACCCTTCTGTTCCTCTTTTGGTGTTTCTATTTCTTTCCTTGCTCTGTCTTGTCTTTCTGTTCTTTTTTATTCTCTCTGGATCTTCTCCTCCTTTTCCGTCCTATTTTTTTCTTTTTTCTGCCTTCTTTTTTTTTTTTTCTTTTGTTTTCTCTTTTTCCTTTTCTTTTACTCCGCTCTTTTTTCTCTTTTGTTTTCCTCCTTCTTTCCTAATATGTCTTTTCTCGCTTTCTCTGGTTCGTGCTCCCTCCTGTCTTCCTGGCGCGCTCCATCGGGCGGCGCGCGGGGTCGCGCGCGCGCGCAGAGAGCAGACGAGCGCGGGCGAAGAAGAAGAGAGAGAGGAGAGAGAGAGAGGAGAGAGAGAGAGAGAGAGAGAGAGAGAGAGAGAGAGAGAGAGATGAGAGGAGAGAGAGAGAGAGTATTTAAATTATGCACTTGTTTCTTCTGAAAAATTTATCTTCCATGAAGAAGAATTTTGTTAATGATTGAATCATAAAAGCGCAGAATTTCAATTTCTGAAAGGCACGTTTCAAAATATAAGTGATGCTATGATAAATGAAGGTTTACTTGTTGAACCACAAATAGGGAAATTAATGAATGATTCCGTATATGACAAAAGTTTAAACGAAGTTGGTGTTGTTTGGAAGTAATTTTAAAGTGTGGTAAACAACTTTCTGCTAAACTTCAAGATTCATAAGTACAGAGAACTTGTAAGTGAACTCCTTCAATACTACAGAAATCTTGAATGTCTTATATCATTTAAATTTTATTTCTTGCATTCCGCATTTGAATTTATTCCCTATAAACCTTGGCGCTGTGAATTACCAACATGAAGAACGTTTTCACCAGGAAAATATCAGCATTATAAACACGCATTAATAAAGAAAATGAAACCCAAAATTATTAGCTGACTACAACCGAAATCTAAAATGTTATCAACCTTAAGTCAACTACAGCAGAAATAAAAAAAGAATTAGATTTTAGGGCAGTATGCAGTACATGTAAAGTATTATTTTATTATCATTACATAAGTTTTCAATTCCTACAGGATATCTTAATTACTAAAAAACTATGTCCGATAGAAAAAAAAACTATTTACGAATTTGAAATCAGCACACAAAATATAATAAGAGTCGGTTGTTCACTAATATAAAAAAAAGTTTAAATTTGTTGACTAGTGTTATTTTGTACATCCGCATTTAGCTAGTGTGGATGCTCATGTTTCAAAATCTCTAAATGCGGATGTGCCATACATCACAAATATATATATATATATATATATATATATATATATATATATATATATATAAAAAAATCTATATAAAGATATTATTATATATATATATATATTATATATATATATATATTATATATATATATATATATATATATATATATATATTATAGATGTGAACTGAATATTCTTATTCGGCCTAGTCTTTATTTGTATTCGTAATTCGATATCCGTTTCGAATTTTTTATCCGTAATACATAATGAATAGTTATTTTTGTATTATCGCTAAATATATAATATATATACTATATATATAATATAATATATTATATTATATATATTATATATAATATATATATTATAATTATATATATTATATATATATATATATATATATATATTATATATATATCTATATTATATATATTATATAGTATATATATATATATATATATATATAATATATATATATATATATATATATATATATTATATATATATATATATAGTATATATATATATTAAACAAGTAATCATGCAGATTTTAGATTTTATTGAAGTAATAAAAATTGAGTAATTACAATTGTTTCTTTTAAGGAATGCAAATGGAATGTTTAATAGCTTGGTGGCCATTTTGCAATAATTAAGATACTTAATCCGCAGGTCAAAGAGCGTTTATTGAATATAGTAATGCCCAGTTACAAATTATTACCTAAATAAATTAGCGTGATCAGTACCTGTAGCTTAGAAAATGGTCCTCTGAATCACAACCCTTCACTATGAATCCGTCTAAAACACCAGTGTTTCTGCAAGCGAGGGCGCTCATATCAATTAACCTACTCTCATTGGTTGAATATAAATGATTACACAGTTCTTATGCCTGCCACAAGGACGTAGCCATCACTGAATTTTTTAATTGTTTACCTGAGGGTATTACAAAGTGTATATTTGGTTACGGTACACACTTCTACATTATACATTCACAGGAGATTAAGCCAACTAACACTTGCATATATATAATTATATTATATAGATATATATATATATATTTATATATCTATATATATATATATATATATATATTATATAATATATATATATATATATATATTATATATATATATATTATATAATATTATATTATATATATATAGGATGGACTGATATTCGTATTCGCCCTTCTTAATTATTCGTATCGTATCCGTATTCGAAATATTTTATGCGAATACAAATGAATATTTTTTGTATATCGCAAAATGCGTTCGCCACACGTTTATAGCTAGAGTTATACAATAGGATATTTAGTTATCTTTCGTTAAATCTTTCGGTTAGACTCAGTTTGTTTATTGCTTCGTGTGTGCTGAAGTTATCGTAAAGAATCTATGCCGCTACTTCATAACTTGAATAATTACAAAATAATGACAAATACATCTATTTTTGGCGCTGAGATTATTTGCATGTCATATTCCGATGATAAGGCTAAGTGAAACTTAGCATGATTTTCTGGAAAAGGGGGAGTTAGCATCACGTCTGCAGAAACTACTAAAAATTAAACATTTTGAAGAGTTAAAAACGAATGTGTGACACAAACTGACAAATGAAGGATTAAAAAGGAAATCGAAAGCGAAAGCATCACCGAACGGCCTCTGTAAGAGCAGGAGACACACACACTCATGAAACTTCTGATACGCAGAGAAATCTCTAGATGTAGGTTACAGTGAAAAGCAACAGCCTTCAATGTTAAATATCTCTAATATGGAGACCAACAAGTTCGAGCACCACGATTAAAAGGAATTTATTAGTAGACTATATCATCTAATAGACTAGATGATTAGATCAATTAGAACAGATACTCTTTAACATTTCACATGAAACTTGAAAATCACTTTGATATTGTCGTTTCCAAATAGACTAGAGGAAAAGATGGGGTCACACGACATGCTATAAGCCACTATACGTTGTAGACGGTAAAAATATAACAAGTATAGCGTATGTACTAGATCTAATATATTGCATAAAATAAAATGAGATATTATTCTAATAAGTAGTCAAACTTATAAATATATAAATCACTAGTAGTTTTAACATATGATATAAATTTAGATAAACAAATCCGAAAACTACTACTTTATATACATGATGAGAGTGGAGTTTCCGAGATATCTCTCCACCAATAATACATGAGTGGTGTCATCTGCATGTCATACTATAGTCGAGAACAGTGATCTCTTTTGAGGTAATTTGGAGAATCACGTATCATAGATACGAGTTTTAAAGTGAGACCTAAGATCTCACCGTGAGGTCCATAGCTTCGTAACAGCAGATCTCACATGAAAGTAGAGGATTATATTCGAAAATTAGTATCACTGTGTGTATAGATCCATACGAACTCTCTAGAGTGCTTTATGATAAGAGTACAGTCATATCAGGTGCCAAATTTCTTAGATTACTATAGGGCGCTAAGTAGTTACATTTACGTGCTGTACACTTGTATGTTGTAGACATTTTCGACACCCACGTGCGAGAGCAAATGCATAGTGAGAGAGATGTTACACGGCGTCATAATTATATCTTTCGCGATGAAGTGTAAAACTTATATCTTGAGTATCGTGCTGTATTCTACTCCGTTCTAATCTCTGCTAGATTCTAATATGAATAAAATTAAAGATTGAGCGACACTGATTATATATATATAGATACATAGATAATACATTTCTTTCACAGATAGATAATGAAGGTTATATCGACTAACATTTTCTACGTAGCTACCACTAATATTATATAACTAAATTCGAATCAATCAAATAAAGGCAGCGAAACAGAGTAATCCATGATATATATAAGATAAAATAAACTCAAGTCACTTACGAATATATTAAAAATTGCTTCCAGATGATATTCATGTATAGCACATCGGAAAGATTGGAAAGCCTATAGTAACAGTAGTACTCTTACCAAAATGAATAGAAGTAACCATGACTAAAGATTTATAGATGAGTCCTCCTTATGTGTTATAACGCTCTAAGTACAATCTAAATACAGATAAAAAGAATCAGACTGATTACTCATATTATGGAATAAGGACAGGTCAAATACAAACTAGTTATGATATATGAGTGAATATTGCATGGACAATAGAAAAAAACAGTCTCATTAATATGATTTGCTCTTTGATATTAACCTTTTTGATATTAGCAAACTATACACGATTAAACGATGAGGTTAAAGAGAAAACTAATCACACAATACACAATATATCTGATGTTAATCACCGGTAGAAATATTCCTACTTAGAGAAGAGAGCTTCCTCGACAGTCGAGAGAACAGGGTGAGACATGAGAGAAGGTGAAACGATGTTACACTACTACTAAGCCACACGCATATAATTGAGTGCAGGAGAGAGTGAGATCTCTCGCTGAACATCACACAAATTATAAAAGAGCGGGTACCAGGCTAGCACATACTCCCGGGAAGGCGAGGGTAAATAACGATACTCTCTATACCCCATTCCAACTACTCGTGCGATATGCAACAAGAAGATATAGTGCCGCTCTCGCCACAAGTACTAAATTTAAAATCTGAAGAATCGTACTTAAGAAAGATACAGCCTCTCACATATCGGGCGAGAAAGGGACACCCCCCAGGAACAAATATAGACAGGAACTCTGACAAGTCAATAGCTTGTCTTTTACTTTCGCTGATCTTTAGCTTAAAAAAAAATAAATTTTTCTAAAAATACCAATAGACAACTGATATATATATGTATATTTTCTTTTTTTATATAGATATAAAATAATATATATATATATAATATATAAAGTAAATTTTTATTTTCTCATACTATATATTCATATGATCATGATCGGAAGTAGTACATATGAGTTAGTTTATCATCCGAGGAATCTCTTATAGAAATATATTATGACATCGTACAGATGTATCATAGCGAGATAAATAGACTTAGTATTGTAGAACCAAATACCATAATCAAGAAATATTATATAATAAATAATTATGGAGTAGAGAGAGATAAAAACACACATGAATAGTATACACTTATTAATAATAATAATGAATGAGATAATACATAATAATAATATTGAGTCTGTAATTAAGATCTAAGAGAGAATATAATTACTATAGATCATATAGATACACCACTATCATAATGAATGTAATATAGACACAAAAAGACAGACGCCTATTTATTTAAGCAGGAGCGTATATATAGAGATACTTATTATATAATTTTTGATAAAAAAAACGTTTATACTTATGATCAGTAAGTGTGCAGTGAGAGAGCGAGTGTGAGAGAAGAGTAGAGCAGAAATGATTTACTTTGTTTCCTCACAAATTATTCAAAATACCTAAAGTATATTATATGAATATTAGAATATATAAGGTATCGTAATTTACTCTCACATCAATGACAGTAGAGAGGTCGAGGTAAGTAACTTAGACTTGTTATTGAATTATATATATAGTGGCTTTTACTTATTTGATAATAGTACTTTCTAAAGGGTACTTACACATATTTTATATTAAATAATTTATTTTTATAAATATCTTTTATATATATAAATAATTATTGGAACAATTTATACATCCAGCAACATTTTTAAGTACGTTTTACGTTCCAGTACTTTATTATTGCCTGATACTTATCTTATAAGATAAATTGCCGTTCAATACAGTAAAATTTTATATATAGTGTATATTTCAAATTTTTACATATAACAACCCCAAGTGTAAAGTTGTCCTCAAAATAGGTCTTTATTTATGTTTATTTTAGAGGTTGCAACACTAAAGGGAACATAAAAGCTTGTAATTTAGCAATACTACTTATTCGCTGACTAATTTGTGAGATATTGACAAATATAATCATAAAAACAGAGAAGCCTGGTCCGATGATACACGGATTATGATTTATGGTTAAGTGCAGAGTCATAAGTACCGCTCGCGCTTCACTACCCTCTTCCAGAAGGACCACAGCTCCAAATATGCCGTTATTCATATATTATATGCGATTTTGCTGTGTCAATCTAGTTCTTAATAACAAAGATAGCTCTCCTAACATGACCACTTATAAATAGACAAAATAATTGTCTGCTCACATAAAGAATGCAACAATAGTATCTGCTCAGATAGAATAGAGGCACTAGTTATCTCAAATCACTTTAATGCTGTACATAAACGCGTATCGAGTACTTTTTCTTACACTATTCTCGACTAGCATCAGCCTATCATATAGGATTTACTGATGGTTCTATAAAGAGAACTGTTACTAAGACTATGAAGAGAAGTATTACCGTGGCTCTATATAATACATTCTATACTGACTAACCAACTGATGCCATTCGTAAAAATAGTACACGAGAGAAGTCAATTATTTTAAAAATATGCTTCTCGTCATTTAAACAAGAATTAGAACGACAATTCTATTTTATATGTAATCATAGCTAATATAAATCATAATCTATAGTAGTATACATATGTGAGAGAATATCATTCATATATAGAGAGACATTACACATTAATATCTATCAAAAAATAAGAAGGAGAGTGCTGCTGTGTGTGATTAACATACATTATTTTTTAGTGTGTGCTTAGTGATCGCACAATAGTGATGATATTATACTTAGAGTATATATATATATATATATAATATATATATATATATTTATATATATATATTATATATATATATATATATATATATATATATATATATATATAATAGACTATATATATGATCATGTCTGTTATCTGCTCACATCATATACATTATCGTTGCATGTTACCGAACGCAATCTCTCTAAACTCTACATGTAGTTGAGTCAAAATTTAAACTAAGTAAATAAAAGAGCCTTCACACCTTTAAAAATATTAATAATAAAAAAGTTTAAATCTATGCAAACTAACGTAATATCATAACCTTACTTAACTATCATAACCTTACTTAACGTAATTTATTTTTATATTTATAAATTTATTTCACTTTGCATTGTCTAAGAAAAAAAAACTCTGAGTCACCATGCGCGCTCTTGGCACATTTTTGTTAACGTACAGTCATGAAAAAAAAAATTTACTTAGGCTGCAGAAAGGTGAATGCAGATTTATGAAATTTTCTTCTATTACTTGTCACTAGTGTTTCTGGTCTTCCTTCATATTTACTATGCACGTGTTATAAATATCAGAAGGCTGGGGTTTAGGAAGATATGAATGAAGTTAATAATCATCCGCTTCACGAATGATTATAGTTATTCATCTCTTCTGCAGCTCCTGATAACCAATTATGCCCTAATATCGTAGAGTTCATTAGGTACAATAGCTTGTGAGCACCAGCATGCGTGCATAAAGATCCTGTGCACCTGTGTAAGGGGCTGACTTACATACCCCATTAGCACATATAAAGTTCGTTAAAGCCATTGAAATAGCATTCTTGTTACTAAGTCATTTCTAAACCGTTACAAAAGCATATTAGCCAATAAGATGTAAGCCTCGACCCCGATGGGCGACGATCTCGTGCCATCGGAAAGAGGTAAAATCAAAGAGTTGGCCTTGTCATAGCGCCTGAAACATCACGTGGTTCCTACCACATCTGTAATTTCAAACAATACTTGTAATACAAATAAAAGGCTAATTACTTAGCAATAATAACCCATTATAATAGCCACAGTTGGCAATGACATTTTCATTGTTGATATAATACTTAATTTCTCATAGTTCAATTTAAAGATCTTATATAGCCCCAGATGGCACTGACATTTGCATTGTTGATAAATAATATTTAATATTTCATTGTTAATAAAAACTAAAGTGCCACATTTTTGGTTACTGATTACTATTAACTTAAGTAAGCCTGAGTATCCTCGGCTCAATATATATATATATACCACATAATATATATATATATATATATATATCAATATATATATATATATATATATATATATATAATAATATATATACTAACATATATATATATATATATATATAATACTTTTATAAATGAATTTATTGTATTTCACTTCGAACTAAATTAATAGAACATTTTTAGAGCCAAAAAAAGCTTAACTCTAAAACTCTTATCTAATCAACATCGAATTAAAAAGTTTATCGTAAATAAACTTTTCGCATTTTACCGTGCAAAATTTTTTTTTAGTTCTTGAAAAAAAATTTTAAATTAAAATAAATCAAACGTTAAAGCCTCGACAACGCTGGATTCTCACGTTTGCTCCATATCTATGTTTTTAACCTTTCACACCACACACACTCCATAAATTGTAAATTTATGTTGCTATTATATCTCATTAGATTGATCTATCTCTTTATATTAATATATTATTTTTAATTTTTATTATTTAAATTTATATATATATTATATATTTGTTTATTTATATTATAGATAAGTAATTTAATTTTTTATATTTTTATATTCTATGTGTACTTGATTTTATGGATTATTCATATTTTATATAATTATTTAATGTAATGTGCTGATCATAAGTGAAATGAATTAATTATTATCCTAGTTTAAATATGTTGCATGTATTTCATTACAATTTGCTATATCTATAGCCATTCATAGTTATGATGGGATGATATTATATAATATAATAATTAATAGTATATAACTATATATATATATATATATATATATAATATATATATATATAATATATAATATATAATATTAATATATTATATATATATAATATATATATATATATATACTATAAGAGTATAATATTATATATATATATATATAGTATTATATAATATATATATATATATATATATATATATATATTATATATAATTATTAATATTATATATATTATCTATATATATAATATATTATATATATATAATATATAGTATACTATATAATATATTATATATATATATATAATATATATATATATATATATATATATAATAATAATAATTATATTATCATATTTATATATAGTATCATAATATAACTCGTCAAAATAGCGATCACACACCCTACTAATATATAAGATATTAGATAAAAAGATACGTAGCATAAAAAGGGTTAGAAAAGTGTGAAGAACGGAGAGACTACTTATTTGAGGAACACACAATGACAATACAAGTGATTAGGGGCTAGGGGCGGAGAGAGGAGAGGAGAGGGAGGGAGGGAGGAGGGAGGAGGGGGGAGAGTAGCTGTAAAAGCACACACTTATGAGAGGTTATACTTCAGTTATATATGTGTGCTTCTATTGACACCATTTTTGGGGGATTTAAACTGATATCAGATTCTTTTGAGTACGTTTTATGCACAGTTGGTGTTTATTTTTTTTAATGAAGTTAAATTCTTACAATCATTTTAAAACACCTTATATATAAACCTATTGGATTAACTTTTTAAACCTTATGAACCTTTACTTAATCAATAAAGCTTTCGTCCAAGCAATTCATATCTGAGCACCATATATTTAGACAGCGTTCTTTAATGAAGGTTGTTCTATGTTGAATGAATCGATTTACTACAGTATCAACAATGGAACAACTTCAATTCCGTGACCAATATTTAATCATACAGGCCATCGTAAAATCATGGAGTCATTAATAGTGTATTAATAATAATAATTAAAATCTTTGGAGTCATTTTGTATATCACGAAAACTTATGACATGATATCCTGTGAGGTAAAATAGATTTATTCTTAATCGAATGCCTAAAAATCCATCAAACTTTTCAATAGCATAACGCAGAAAAATAAAAAACCAACTAACATTGAATCCTCCTCCTCGAACTCACAATAGTTAATTTAATCACGACCTGAAAGGCCTCGCGCGTCGAGGTTGAAAGCTAGTTTTCAATGTTACTATTTATTAAAAGTTCTTTTAAATATTTTTTTATGTAATTTAAGTGTAAAGTCTTCTAAGTGTCTAAGTTTTATAAATATTCCAAGGGCTTTTAATATAAAAGTAAATATCACACTAATGAGCAGTAAGTTTCAATATATACTATATTATATAATATAGAATATATATATATTAGATCATATATATATTATATATATATATATATATTATATACTATATATATATTATATATATATAATATATATATCAATATATATAATTTTAACGTCAGGGCCACTTTTCAAAAGGAGGGGTGCAAAAAAAAAAATAAATAAAAATAAAAAATAAAAACAAACAAATGAAAAGTAACCCACCCAGTCACTTTGCCCTAGGCAAAATATTCCTCACGGCTGAGGCGCAGACGTGAACTAAGAAGAGGAAGAATTGCAATACTGGTGGGTAATAGTGAAGGCCAAGTGTTCACAAAACAGCATGTGGCTGGCAAAGGAAGAGGTACCACACGAGTGATCCTGAGTCTCCAATATTCACACAATTTTCCATGAAACGCAGAATACACACCACTATTAGCGGTCGCGGGCAGAGAAAGGTTGGTGTACGTTCTTGTGTTTACGAGGGCGCGGCGGTGGAGGAATGCGAGAGGTTTAGATTCTCTCGCAGCACTTTCCGTTTTATAATACCTATAGAAGAAGTTAGATACGGGTACAACGCTACACACGACGACACTCCACGGGCAAGGAGTAGACGCAGCTCATGGGACAGTTTTATATAGCCTCTTAGCCTTAGCTTCAGACTCTATCCAAAAGAGCCAGCAGCCCACGATCCACCCAACTGTTCGGAACATGCATGTTCCATACAGGGGCGAATGAAACCCTTTTATATAACTGGAGTATCTGAGCTGAAGAAAAAAATTCACGCAATCTGAACCAGGGTTGTGGAGTCGGTTCAAAAAATTTCCGACTCCGACTCAGACTCCACCCTCTTCAAAATTACCGACTCCAACTCCAGACTCCGACTCTCGCTCCGACCTCTTGAAACTTACGACTCCGACTCCGACTCCAACCCTTTTGAAAATACCGACTCCGACTCCCACCTTTTTGGGAAATTAGCCGGACTTGACTCCGACTCCGACTCCACCCTCTTCAAAATTACTGACTCCTCCGACTCCGACTCCACCCCTTTTCAAAATTGCCGACTCCGACTCCGACTCCACTCTCTTCAAAACTACCGACTCCCCGACTGCCGACATCTCGACTCCGACTCCGACTCTCGACTGCCAAAACCCCTGATCTGACAGAATTCCCATTTTTTTGAGGCCATTTTAGCAACCGAATATGATGTAAGGTCCTCCAACAGACAATTCACTATTTGATGTTTTCGTCCCAAATGTTTTATTGCTGTTTACAGTGAGCACATATATCTAATGAAGGGAAGGCAAAGTTTGGAGGTGTTGTATGAGCAGGGTATATTTAATATAATTATTAGTATATATATATATATATATATTATATATATATAATATATTATAGTTATATAGAATATATTATAATAGTTATATATATATATTATATATATATTATATATATAGATATATAAGGTTAAGTATATATATATATACTATATATATGTATATATAATATATATATATATTATATACTATATTATAATATATATAGTATATATCGAAAAAGCAAGCGATGAAAACATAAATTCATTGTAGACATTTCGTATTTAGGCTATTAATAATATTTCTCAAAATAACTCTTTCTTCCATTGTCCTAATCAAGAACAATTTTCTCGATTTCTAAAATTAGCAAGTGAAGATTCACTTTCTTACAGTTTGATGTGAAATTATGCAGTCAGACAGAAGGTAGTGCAATGAGTTCTTTTCTTGTAGAGTCTTATAGAAATACAAATTCTACATTGATGACTATTTTTGTGCTTTTTGTAGTGAAGAACACGTTCCTTTATTTCATGAATATCTTTATTCAAAGAAGGTAAACATTAATTTTTCTTTTGATTGCTGAATATCTGATGGGTTCAGTTCCTTTTATCGATATTTCTATCTCATTCTTTCTGTCAGTTTCCTACTTCTATTTATCGTAAACCAACTAATACCATGGTTGGAACTAATATCTTTAGTTCTATCATCCTTTCTAATAAAATTGATGATCTCAAGTCTCGCACACTCAGAGCTTATAACATTTGTTCTGATTGGAATTCTTTCCATGAGGAAATAAACTTTCTTCCTAAATTTAATAGTTTTGATCTTTTTCCTTCTAACCTTTTCAACAAACTGGTGTTCTCATCCCGGAATAACAGCTACCCCACTATAAACTATTTCCTATGATGTTCCTAAATGCCCTGTTTACGCCAGTTTTCTTTACATTTGTCCTTTTTCCAATGATCTCCACTTCCAAATTAGGAATATCTTACAGAAACACTTTCCACAATGTAACTTTCTTATCTCTTTTATTAATAATCACTCAATTGGTAGCTTTTCTAAGATAAAACAAAGTATTCCCACTTGCTTGCGGACTTGTGTTGTTTACAAATACAATTGCGACGACTGTAATGTCGACTATGTGGAGAAAGCCAGCTTACAACTGAAGATAGCCTTCAAACACATGAGCATCTCCTTTCGATCTAATCTTTCAATTTTGAATTCAGAGAATTCAAATATTAGAGATCTTTCCGATAGGACTAAATATCCTACATCCATCCAGAACTTTTCTGTTTTCCAACATGCTTCTACTAACGAAGAACTTAAAATTTTACAGTTCCTCTACATAAAAACACTTAAATTCACTCTTAATATCCATAATTCTTTTTTGGTAATATATATATATATATATATATATATATATATATATATATATATATATATATATATAGTATTTTATATATATATATATATATATATATATATATATATATATATATTAGGGATGTACCGGAACCAGAATTTTTGGTTCCGGCCGGAACCGGAACTTTCCGGAACCTCGGAAAAGTTCCGACCGGAAGTTCCGGCCGGAACCGGAACTTTTCGACTTCCGCTACACCTTACATATTCTACTGAAAACTTGTCTGATTAACAAGTGGAGTCTCTCTCTAGAAGTATCTGGCATCTT
This sequence comes from Trachelipus rathkii, assembly GCA_015478945.1. Taxonomy (NCBI): domain Eukaryota; kingdom Metazoa; phylum Arthropoda; class Malacostraca; order Isopoda; family Trachelipodidae; genus Trachelipus; species Trachelipus rathkii. Next base: position 38,672 of record JABUQX010030068.1, read on the forward strand.
GTCATATCCATACAGTGAGCTCTTAGTTCTGTAAGCCAAAATTTGGATAAGCGGATCAATAAATTTACTAAGTAAAATAGGAATATATACTATATAAAGTTCTACGGGTCTTCAAAGTTTAAAAAGTTTTTTTCAGAAAAGCTCTTTTCAGAAGCGGGTAACGTGTTTGAGGATAAGAGATCACGTTTAACTCCACAACATGGAGAGCAACTTATTTTCCTACACCACAACATTTCCAATACTCCAAATAAATCATTTTTAAGTAAGAAAATTTATGGAATCCTTTTTAAATTTTTTAAACTCTTTGCTACAACAGAGTTAGTTAATCTTATAACTTGAAGTCGTTTTACTTTAGGTTTTAATTTCTTTTAATAATTAATAAATATAATAATAAGAATGAATAATAATAACTAATTAATAATACTAAGTAATAATAATAATAAATAATAATCATAATTAATAATAATAATATAATTAATAATAATAATTAATAATTATAAGAAATTCAACATCACCTTTTGTTTGAATATAAGTTTTTACCTTTTAGCTTTCCAATTTGTAAAATCAGATTTAATTCTTGATATTCAATTAATTTGGCTTTTTCATCGACTAGAGCACCAATTTACAAAAAAAGGTTCGGTACTGTTATTACTAAAGATACTGACCGGTTTTGCCGGTAAACCTCGGACATCTTCAGAGTTGCGATTCTGAGTATTAAGATGATATTATTTTAACCCACTAGATTTAAAAAATTAAATTACAAATTAGATTTTAGATTTAAGAATATTGCATTTCATATTATATTTAACTTCAGGGACAATACGTTGAACTTTGTGTTAAATTAGATTTTAGATTTTAATCCAAAATCTAAAATCTAATTTAACTTTTTCCACAGGGATACATGTCAAGACAACTGATAGTGGTAGTACATTAATTACAGCTCCTACTCCCCAGAAGTATAAAAGAATGCAATTGTTAAAACAACTTATAAATTGTGCTCGATTAGGAATCATTTGATGCTGAGGTAAAAAATTAAACAGACCTGATCAACTGTAAACCACCTTTAATTTAACGGAGAAAATAATAAACAAAAACCATCACAAACTTCTATAAAAAAAAAACAGGACAATACCAAACAATATATCTCAAGCAATTAAATTTTTATTTTAAAAACTTCAAAATGCTAATGTTTAAAAATGCGCTACGCGGCATTATTAACGCCCACAATTAAATCTACAAGTAACTCAAAAAAATAACAGTTAAACTATACCACAAAAACAAGAAAACTTCTCCTGCTCTCAACGTAAGGATACCCTTTCAGTTAATCAGCATGTCGTTTACCAATTCGCATGTCCCGAGTATGACTGTACGTCGACTATTATTGGTTACACGACTAATAATTAACAGGATAGGATACCAGCACAGCTTTGAAACCCAGTAAAAATAATGGAACATTTATTACTGAACATAACAATTTAACTGTACCTGATATTACCAAAATCATTTAAAATTTACACTCCTCATGTTTATAACGTAAAAAACTTAAAATAGCTGAGGCTTATTACAAAAAACATCTAGGTGTGAATTAACATAATGGTTCAACGTTATTCTTCCTTAAGTTAAATATAACATGAAATGCTAAAATCTAAAATCTATTTGGAATTTAATTTTTCTTCAAATCTAGTGTTAAAAAATCATTCAATGTGTTAGAAGTCAAAACTCTGAAGATGTCCGAGGTTTACGAATGAAACCAGTCAGGATCTAATTAATATAAATATTTATCAAATGTTTTCTTTACATCTTCTGTTCACAAAACAGCAGTATTAAGGAAATAAAATAAATATCAGAAGAAAATATTTAGGGAATTGGAAGCTAAAGTAAAACTTATAATACTAATATTAATATAATAAATAATAATAATAATAATAATTATAATAATTATATAATAAAAATAATAAAAATTAATCATAATAAGGATAATAATAATAATACCCCTGCATAAATATATCTATCCCCAGGTCTAGATTCTGGAGCAGAATTGCCTGAAATGTAATCAAGTGATTTAATGGCAACTAATCGAGTTACGGAATTTTTTTTGTATATAAAAAAATCATGACTTTATTTTTTTATTTTTTATTTTGTTTTGAATTTTTATAACAAATTTATAAAAGTAATAATGAGTTTAGCTACCAAGTAATATCAAGTATATGTTATCGTATATAATAAAATAAATAACAATGTTGTTTCAAGTCATTTTTTAATAAAGAAATAATAAAATTAGAGTACTCTTCTATTATATAAGTACATATATAAATTTAATAAACTTTAATTAAACTGCATAAATATTTGTATTTGGTAAACTCATATAATTAGGTTAGATATTAACTAATATTACTAATTTATAAAATAATAATCAAAAAGCAATTTGTGTCTAAATTTTTTTTAAAAATTAAAAAAAATTTCAAAAAAATCAAAAAAAAGGTCCCCGAATCCTGTTCTAAAGTAGTAAAGCTACTGGTTCGAGTGTGAAAATATTGTTGCATATTTAAAGTTTTTCCACATAGGCGTCGTCATTTTATCATGATATTTGATCACATATATCAATGTTCTAATGTTCGATAACGCATCATAATCATACTGAGTAAATGACAAATCAGTTACTGAATTTTTTTAATTAAAGACAAATTTGTGTAAGAAGAAAGTTCGGTTAGTTCCGCCGGAACCGGAGGTTCCGGCCGAACCGGAACTTCTAAAAAATCAGGTTCCGGCCGGAAGTTCCGGCCGGAGTTCCGGCCGGAACTTGGTTCCGGTACATCCCTAATAATATATATAATATAATATATAATATATATATATATTATATAATTATATATATATATATATATAATATATATTATATATATATATATAAACATATTATATATATATTATATATATATTATAGATATATATATATATTATATATATATATATATATATATATAGATATATATATATCTATATATATATATTAATATATTATATATATTAAATTATAGTATAATATATATAATATAATATATATATAATTATATATATATATATATATATATATATATATAATATATATATATAATATATATAATATAATGAAACAAGCTATGTTTGTGAAATAAAAGGTCACCCGCTGACGTCCGTGCCAAAGAGGTCAAGAGATCATCATCTGAAAGTTCTTCCAAAACAAGAATTCATTTATAAATTTTTTCTTTTTACATCAATTTAATTAGGAATTATATTTTTTTTCAGTTATTTTGTCTTAAATTTTAAAAGTTTCCAAACCCACTTTTTCGAATTTTGAAATGGAAATTAAAAACCAATCAACAAGTTTTTCAAATACATTCTCTTTTAGTTTATATATATATATATATATATATATATATATATATATATATATATATATATATATATAAAAGATGGGTGTGTATATATAATATATAGAATATATATATATATATAATAATAGGTATATAATATATATTATATATATTATATATAATATATAAATTAATAAGAGATGGGTGGGAATCTTGAAAATGTAATTTTATGAAGAGTGTCTGTAAATAATGTTTTGGGTATACGTTAAATCATAGATACTTGACATGAAAAACAAACTATTATAATCATTGATCGTTTCATACGTAACTAGCATATAATTGTTAACAATAATTGACTCGTTTTTACCTTTGTGGATGCCGCTGGTAGTAATATCATCCCATAATATTGGGTACTCTGCGTAAAAAGCAGCAGATATGCACTTAATATATTGCAAGCGAAGGAACAATAATTCGAATTTTGCTCGTCGGCTGCATGTCGAAACTTATATACTCTAATAGAAGATGCCCGACGAAGAATTTTCCAGCGTCGAACCATTGACTGTGGTGTAGATAAGATACATCCGAACACACGATGTAGACAAGGATGTAAAATGCAGCGTTGACGAACATGCAGTCTAGTACATATAAGAGTAAGTGTATCTGTTAAGTCTGAGGTCAGACAGCGGAAGGAAAAAAAGATGACTGGTTGGAAAGACGTTTTGGACAGATCTCTTCTCAGATGAAGAGGTATGCAATTGGAGAGTTCAGAAGAATATGAAGAAACAATACCACAAGCGAAGAGGAATTGGAGAGATTATGGGGACTAGTTCAAATGGTCGACAGGACATCAAAAAAATTTCCCGTACAGCCCGCCACAGGCGTTAGGATAGGTTAGGTTAGGTTAGGTTAGGTTAGGTTAGGTTAGGTTAGGTTAGGTTAGGTTAGGTTAAGTTAGGTTAAGTTTTGCTGAATTCGTTAAAGAAACTCTAAATAACCAGATTTTTTTTACAAGTGTCAACCATTTGTCCTGTCGATCATTTTCCCTGTCGACCATTTTGTACTAGCTTCGATATTATCAATTCAATGAGAGTAAGGAAGTTGACAAGGCAAAAAAACCCTAGACTCCACCCTTTCAAAAAACAAAAATAAAACAAAGCTGTGTGAGAGCATCTACTCCAGATATGTGACCCATTCTTTCTACAAGGACGAAGTTTTGGTGATGTGAAGTAATTATGTAGGCACCTCATAATATCCAATCTCTTAGAGGAGAAACAACATGATGATTCCAAGAAAGGTCACGTCAAAAAAACACACACACACACACAACACACACACACACACACACACACACACACACACACACACACACACACACACACACACACACACAAAACTAGGAATATTGAGGACAGACAAACAAAGAATTGAGTTGTGCATTTATAGAAAATGATGTTATTGTTGTGTGGAAGACTTTGTTGAGTAGATAAGTGAGGGAACTAAGTATTTAAGGCACTGAAAAGAATAATGTTTTCTGTGTTCTAACTAGAAATAAGAAAAAGATCAGCGGTTGAGTTGGACGCCTTTCAAAATGAAAGGAGTTATGAAGTTTGGGGTTGTCGGAATAATAGTAAGTAGATGATGAAATGACAGAAAGGAGATCATTAATGAAAAGTGAGAGAGAGTTTGGGATAAGAAAGATACCTGAGGAACACTAGTCAATAATTAACTAATTTGGGCGTGTGGAGTGTTAGGCTGGACTAAAGCATTCCTATGTACTCCGGTGCCAAATGGTTCCTTCCTTTTACGCTCACCTATACAGTGGGTATCTATCTCTAGTGTATTCTTGACCAAACATACTTTTATGAAAAAATTTCAGTTGAAACTTTTCAGGGTTTCCAACACAATCACTTATTTAGGACTCGTTAGGAGTATCATTTGGAACCCCTTTTGCTGAGTTCCAAAAAGATTCTTATTTCGTACCCTTTAAGGGTTCCAAAAAGCTATAAATAAATTTTAACGTATATTTTACTATGACGTAATCATTTCAACTGTATGGGATGTTATAGGAACATTTTTTAAGAGAAGCGAGAATCTCTATCATTCTGGCATCATATCATCTGTTGACAGAATCTCGCATTGACCATCGGACACAAAGTCAAATATTTGAGCTACCAACCTTCTCACAAATTTGAGCGATTACCCCACTAGATCAGTGGTACCTATGTTTGTTTATATCGTGGAATTTTTCTGCAATTTCTAAAAGCGAGAATAGATACCTATATTATACGGACAACCCAATAATCATAATTTTAATATGACCTAAACGAAACACAGATTGTTGTAGAAAGAAATCCTATTTATAATTTGTTAAAAAATAAAATATATTAAATATAACATTCGAATATCTGGTACAGTCTCCAGTATGTTGCGATATTTAAGTTGTACTAACATATTTAGACAAATTAGATTCACACACATATATTTCTGAAAATAGGAATAGAACTCTTATAACATGTTTTCATAAACCGAGATTTTCGTCAAATATATATCACACCAGAAAATTGTTCCTTAAGTTTTTCAAACTTAGGTTTTAGCTGAGTATCTGAATTAATTTCAGTTACGTTTTCATAGTTCTGTGACAGAAATCCTGTTTGATTATTTTTGTTTTTCGAATTTCAAAAAAAGTCCGTTACTTTTTGAAAATCTGTTGAGGTAATTTTTTTATATTACTGAGGATTTCAAATCTAAATCTATTTTGAATTCTTGAAGAAAGTTATAAAAAGTTGAAACATTCCAAAGTATTTTGTTCCATAGCTGACATTGAGAATGCATTTTACATGGTAGAGACTAGAGATACCAGTTTATCTTCAACTCGAAAAATATTCACTTATTTCCATTATATATATATATATATATATATATATATATATATATATATATATATATATATATATATATATATATATATATATATATATATATATATATATATATAGACATGATTTATTCAGTTTTGCAAAAGTATCTGCTATATATGCAATACTTGATAGCCATGCCTTTCTTGCTAAACTTCAAGATAAATTGGAATAAAACACATTATTTATAATAAAAAAAAAACAAGGCAACAGTAATTCTCTCCTCGATTCAAATATTCTAACTAGAACATTTCCACTCAATAGCTTTCTAACTTCTGTGCGCAAAAATAGTGTTTTAAGAATAAGTACGTAAAAGTAGTGTGTTGTAAAGAATACCCATATCGTCGTATAAAGCCTTGAAAATTGGTGATTGCAATGGAAAAGATTTAATAAAAATCTGCACTGTTGCGTCTTTAAAAATCTTAATGTAGCTGAAATCCTTTTAGTTATTAATGCAAATCTGTGAAGGATGCGGTGATTACAGTTGAACACTTTTTGCAACTGATTGTATTCCTTTTATTGCCTTTATTAAATTGTAACTTCATTACTGTACTGCAATACATTTTTCCCAACTTATGCCGTGCGAATTATAAAATTATCCATGCAATAAAATATATAATTTCCTGTTGTATGCAGGTTTTGCATAAACTTTTGCATAAAAGCAAATCTTCATCAGTTTCTTTTTATCATAAAGTCGTTTCTTTGAAAAACAAATAAATTTAACAGTCCAGCAAACCTGTAGGTTCATCTAATTATAAGTAAGCAAGCATAATAAATATAGCGCAATCAATGAAATAAGTCTAATGTAATTGACAATAGCGCTATTACGTCTTAACACAGTAGTGTTGGAAAGAGATACGGCTTCAAATTTCTTAAAAGAACCTGCACTAAACATGCAAGATATAGTAACTTTAATGCAAGGCTGAAAAAGTGATTCTCTAATGGTGGTTGCTTACCAGTGAGAGCAATGTGGTAACCAGCTTTATAGGACGCTTGTTTTGCTTTTTCACCTTCGGTTTTAATTTTTTTTAATAGGGTATCTGTAGACATGAGTCATGACTTTCAAATTTTATTTTAAAATAAAGAAAAATCTTTATTTTTATGTTTGATGATTTATATGCACATGTCTCTAAATTCCAGCGGCTAAAGAACTATTTGGAGTGCTTACTAATTTTTTTTTTTATAAGGGAAGCAAAGAACATCTGGGGCTTTTTCGTCATCAAATATTCGTAAACCTATATGACAGATAATTAGGATTATTTTCAATATATTATTATATCTCCACGAAATCGGATTTTTTTTTTTTTTTTTTTGTTTGTGTGTTGTGTGTGAATTAATCAAACTTAAAGTTGATGCTTATACGAGAAATTAAATCTTTATGCCATCAATAGTCGTTATGATTTCGCTAGTTTCTGCATTATTAGTAATTTTAGTTTTCTCTGAAATTCCATGTATTAACCATCAATCCATTTTGTACGGTAAAATTCTAGAATTCTGAAACATTTTAATAAAGAAAAATGTATCTAAAACACATTTATTAAATTCAAAATGATACAGAACAGTGATATTAATGAATCAACTAAAGTAATGTTTGGAAGTAAGTTTTGAAATATTTTGCACTAACCTAACCTAACCTAACCTAACCTAACCTAACCTAACCTAAACCTAACCTAACCTAACCTAAACCTAACCTAACCTAAACTAAACTAACCTAACCTAACCTACTTAAAGTATATTTTCTATCAAGCAAACTATCATACTACGTTCCTTAGACTTTTTACTTTTAAAATCGTGAATACCTTTTCTTTAATATAAAATATATTTTAAAATATTATTAAAAGACACCTTGACTTTAACTTTGACTTTGACTTGACTTGACTTGACTTGACTTTGAGAATCACCAGATAGACCAACGAATATCATCGACCAAAGTTGAAATTAATAAATTTAAACGAAACTGAACATTAAGCCACCTTTTTGCTAAAATAAAACTTTTTAATCGTTTTAATTATTTTATTATTATTATATTATATTATTATTATTATTATTATTATTATTATTATTATTATTATTATTATTATTATTATTATTATTATTATTATTATTATTTTACATTAATGATTCAATTTATTACTTAAAATTAGCAAGTAACGTAATAATTAAAATGAGTATATAATAATATATCATATATATATATATAATATATATAATATATATATATATATATATATAATATATTAATACTATATATATATATATATATATATAATATATATATAGTATTATATATATATAAGAACAACAAAAACAAATCAGCTTTTTAAAATATATTAAAACCCTTTTTGAAGGCAGGGAATTAATTACGACGTAAAAAAGAACAATCCTATCATTTGAAGAACCTTTTCAATCATGAAGAAACCCTCCTTAAGTTCTCCTTAATTCCTAATATAACCTTAATAAACCATTTTTCTAAGAATGTACTAAAGTGCTTGTGGACATTCAGTGGGCTCTCTCTCTCTCTCTCTCTCTCTCTCTCTCTCTCTCTCTCTCTCTCTCTCTCTCTCTCTCCTCTCTCTCCTCTCTCTCTCTCTCTCTCTCCACATATACCCTACATGTTCACACACACACTTAGGCATTTTCTTTCATCAAATTGAAAAAAGGTGGCATGCCAAACTGCTTCAAAGATGATACTTGGAGGTTTAGAGATACAAACAAACAATACCCCTCGTCTCCTCCTTCATCCATCTTTTGTTGAGAGTTGGTGACTTTTGATAATAGGATCGGTGCCGCCAAGACTTTAACTCTGGGTTGCTTTGGTATAAGGTGTTTGTTCTTGAAGTTTTTACACATTCGGGACCTTTATTTTTAATTTCCGCGTTATCGAACAACATCTCTCTCACATTGCAGATCTCACCTCTTTTCTTATGTGAAACTCAGGTGTCTGGGCCCACCCATAACATATTTTCTTCTCTCCCATCTTACTATCTATATTTTCAATTTCATTTAAGGGTCGCGAAGATGTTATCTGTCCTTGTGATCCTAAATATGCACCTACAGAATTTCTTCCATGTAACTTCTGCTCTTTTGCAAATCTACGAATAATTTATCTGTTATGTTTATTTGTCTCCTAACTTTATTGAACCCTAAATTCTTTTACAATCTAAAGTTTAAAACGGAAAACATTCTCTCATCCCCTACTTTCTGCGAAATAATAATTTTGGGTGGTCAGTAATTGTCATGGAAATGAATCCAAAATATTACACATTTCTTTATTTTCAATTCTTTTATTTATTTGTTAAACTCCATCATCTTATCATTGTAAATGCTCTATATTTTTAAATCTTAAACAAGAAATGCTCCCGTCTTTGGTAAGGACATTTTTTTGGCACTTCGATGCTGCAAACTGGTCAGACTTGCAATTGTACCTCTTTGATTAAGGAGGTCTCCCTTTGAGATTCTCTCGTTCATAAAGGCGTACATTATTACATTTGCTTTTCCTTGAACTGAAACTGATAAACTCTGGTCTAACTGTGTTTCTTCCCGAGTAATGCATCATAGGCATGCTACTTCAAGAATTACTATCTTCTTCAAATCATAGACTACTTATAATCCATCCTGGAATTGTGCAAAATCTTTATCTACATCTTTTCTTAGTAGAAAATGCAATTACCATTTGGAATCGTATTATGAACAAGGTTCTAAGGGTTTGAGTATTCTGATGTGCTTTCAAAACAACTTCACACTACCCCAGTTGCTTGTCCAGTAGAGAGGCACTACTCACTCTTGAATTGAGCTTGCATAGCATGTCTTGGGTGGTTTCACACATACAAAAAAAAACCTCTTTAAAGTAGTGAAATCTAGGGCTTTCCTCATTTATAAATTCTTATAAGCTTTTCTGACTCTTCCACTCCATTGGGCTCGCCAAACTGGTTGCATCACTTCTCCTAAGTCTCTTTATTCTATGCCTATTACATCGACACTCTCTGGAATTTCTGGTCGATAAATCTCCTTTGTAGAGCGTTCCGACCACTCTCTTTCCACGAAGTTTCATCCTTCTCTAACAATATTTTGACGCTGCTTAATGCTATGCTCCACACACACAATATATATATATATACTATTATATATATATCTATATATATATTATATATATATATATATATATATATAGTATATATTATATATATATATATTATACTATATATGGTCTTATGATTATGTGTTATATTAAGACAATAAACTATGAAAAAATTGTTACTAAATAAAATGTAATGATATGGGTAGAACTCATTTACAGCATAATCAATCAATATATATATATATTATATATATATATATTATATATATATATATAATATATATATATATATATATATATATATTATATATTATATATATATATATATATCAACCTAGCAGATCATGTATACGCATGGAAAGATTTTTTTGGGAATCAAGGGAGGATTAGATTAGATTTAGATCTGGTTGGTACGGTGGCACACCTAAAAAGGTCTTTGTGACGTTGGCTATTCTTTTAAAAACTCTTGATCCAACTTGATGTCAGGAGCAACCCAGGATTGTTCTAGAGACTATTTTTTGATGGTGTTGAGCTTCATAGTAGTTTCTTTATTAACACCAAATTTATATTGCAAGCAAGTGGATTCCATCACATAGAATGTGTCGGAGAGTTTTCTGTTCACAGTCGTAAGCTAATTAGAGGTCTTATTTCTGGCTCATGTCATATTATTTGCCATTAGTTTTCTTGTTGAAGGTCATCAGTATTTTACGTCTGTGTGAGACCGGGGGAGACTTGTCGCTAATCATTCATCGGTTTTGATGCTCATTGTTCCTTAGTCGTCTTTATGTGGCCTTTATGAGGCAATGAAAAGGGGTTCCAGTAATCCATTGGGGCATTCTCAGCATGTTTCTAAGCAAGATTATCTAGATGCCTCTTCGTTGGCTGATACATTCTGGTGTTCAGGATCTATCACGGAACTCTGATATGGGCAGAGCCATCTGCTGGAAGAATGACTGTTTACCTAGAATAATTTTCGACAACATACTGTACTGTACTGTGTGATTTAGAAGCTCTTTGACTGCCTGTTTTCCTGTTGCACAACAATTATTTCCTCCGAGCATCCTTTAATTATTTTTACTCCGGACTCATGCATGTGTCATTAAATTCGTTTAAATGATTGTTGGAAGATGGCCACAGGATTATTATGTGTTTGCAGTTGAATTTAGCAAGGCCTGCACCAACTACACCATCTATAAGCGACCCTCTGTGAATTTTGTGATAGTTACTTGATCGCGCTTAAGACGCTCATCGCATTTTTTTCAAATGATTGGCGTCCGCGTAAAGAAGTATTTTGTAGCTTTTTTTTTAAAAGCATCTCAGTCCTGACATCATATCCGAGGACTGTCATGGCCGCTCTGTAATCTTCTGATATATTTTCAAGGAACGCGAGGATAATACGAAGATGTCGAAGGTCGCAGTGTTTTGCTTGGTTGGCAACCAAGGTCATCATTTCAATAATATGTCATGGTCTCATCCTTATTGCAAGTTCAGTGGCCTCCATATGTTGATGTAGGAAAACGTGAGCATTGAAGCTATGATGCCTTGTCAATCCTTCGAAGCTTTGCAATTTCTGTAATTTGTTACTGTATCATCCTATGCTCTTCTTTTGCCACCAGATGAGTGAAGGGCATAGGTAATTGCTGGTCTAACGACAGTGATATTACGTTCAATGTGATTATCTTTGGTTTTCAGCCTCATATATGGGCCAAATATTCTTTGCGGCAGCATTATCGGATCATTATTTCTTTTCGCACTATCCGCTTTTTAAGTTGAATGTTCTACTTGGGGGCTTTTTATCTAGGATTATTCTCAGATATTTAGCCTCAGTAGATGGGTTAACGGTAATTTCATCAATCTTAGGAGTCACACAATTTATCTTCCTTCTCCTGATGAACGCACTACATCCGTCTTCCTCGGATTGATGTCAAGAAGTGGGTCTTGTCACAACCCGCAAGCTAGATTTAAGTATTCTGCATGAGCCATATTAGGATCTCTGTGAGCTTACCCCTAATTATAATTACGAGACCATCAGCGTATCGTTGCACCTAATATTCCGTTTCACTAAGTCTGGTGAGGAGGTCATCAATCACCCCTTCTGTGAGAATCTCTTTATGATCGTAACAGCGATCTTCTCCCTCCCTTTTAATTCAGAATGAAATTGTCTTATAAAAATTAGTTAAGCAATAAGAAATGTAATGAAATCGATAATCAAGCGTTTGAGGAAATGTAAAAAAAGATGTCTAAAATATAAGAATATTAAATGATTGGTTTATCGTCCGTCATTCTAAAAGACAGGTAAGCTGGTGTGGAGACAGATAGATAACATGAAACCGCTTTAATATTAGGTGAATAGATAAAGAGATAAAAAATCTGAGTGATAAAGGGGGCTGTTAGATTCTGTGACATAGCAGAAAATATTTTTAAAAAGCGCTAATACCTATGCATTTGTATTTCAATTTTGAAACTATTTAGCTATTTATAAGGACACAAGTGCGCGTTTTCATTTGATAGCGAGGCTAATTTGAATGACTTTAATTTCATTTACGGCAGCTGTATTAATGAGCATTTTCCTCTCTCTTGTCTCGTCTTCTTCTCGTCTGTCTCGTCTCGTCTCTGCTCTTCGTCTCTCTATATATATATATATATATATATATATATATATTATATATAGTAATATATATATATAGTATATATAGTATATATATATATAATATATATATATATATATATATATATATATATATATATATTGATATATATATATATATTATATGTCCATTTTGGGGTGGAAAACTAACGAAGTTCCGCATGCACATTTTGAAACTAAGATAGGTACAGTACAAGAAAACTGATAGCATATATGAAATCAGCGTATGAAATTTGTGATGGAAGAATGAATTTTTTTTTTTTTTTTATCTCCAAAACTACGATAGGTACAAGAAAACTAATAACATATTTAGAATCAGCGTATAATGTTAATGAAAAAAAAGATTTTGTTTTTTTAACTAAAAGAATACCGCAAGGGTAAACCGGCAAAGATGGGCAAAGAGTCGGGTCATCTCGCTCCTGGGGGAGACGTGTGGAGGGACTTCGTCCCCCCTCTGTCCCACGTCGGCTCGAGCCCCCTAAAAAAATTCAACGCTGATTCCAAATATGTTATTGGTATAAAAAAATTTGTCATCCTTTTTTTCCATACAAATTTCACACGCTTATTCCATATATGTTATTAGTTTTCTTGTACGTATCGTAGTTTTGGAGATATAAAAAAAATATAAAAATAAATAATTTTTTTTCCTTTTCCATACAAATTTCATACGCTGATTCCATATATGTTATCAGTTTTCTTGTACCTATCTTAGTTTTCGAGATATGATGCGGGTAACTTCTTTAGTTTGGCCCCATTTTGGTTTCATTTGTCCAGTCATATCTTTGTTAAAAATGGGTTTAGAACGATTTGACCCTAGTGGATTTCAGGATCCTGTTTAGGGAGATTACATTGTGGAGAGGTGTTCCGGCAGTAAGAGGCGGCAGAGCGAAGCGGAAGCCCCCAGCTTACGGTGACTCCCCCTTCCAAGTAGTAACCCCGCCCCCCGGCAGCTTTAGATCTCTGTAATTTACCCTTAGGTTATTGTTTAACATTTCTAAACTTCAATTAAGCTCTTCTTACGACGCCTATGTACAAAATTCACAAGTATAATACAAGAATGCACATCAACCTAGTATTTACGCAGTATGTTCGCATCTAAGTATTAACCAATAGGAACAATCTATTACTATTATTTATCTGTTTGCGCCATCTATTTCAAGTATTAACAATGACGCCATCTATTACTAGTATTTACCAGTATGTACCGTCTATTGCAAGTATTTACCAAGAATGGCACCATCTATTGCATAGTATTTACGCAGGTATGTACGCTGCTATTACTAGAATTAACGCATTTTCCACCATCAATTATTAGTAATTTACTCCTGTATGGACATCTACTACTAGTATTTACCAGTATGGCACATTATTATTAAATTATTAATCAATATGCACATCTATTACAAGTATTTAACCAGTATGTACGGATCTATTACTAGTATTTACCCCTAAATTAACATGAATCAGGAACTTGAAAACAGGAGGATGATTTATGGTTTCGTCTATTTTTTTAGTAGCGACATTTCAGAAATAAACTTTGCCTTATTTGGCTAGGGCTTTTTTTAAAAAAAAACAACAAAAAAAACAACAACTAACTTTCGCTCTTTCACCGGGTATTTATCCTGGCTAGATTTAAATATATTTCTTTTTTTTGGTTGGAAAGTTTAGGTTAGGTTATTGTAGGTTTAAGACTATGTTTAGGTAAGTGTTTAGGCTAATATAGCATTTGGTTAGATAGATTTCCAAGGAAATGCAAAAAAATGCTACAATTTATAATTTTTTGACATTTTCCCCATTGAAAATCATTTGAAACGCAATTTATATATATATATATATATATATATATTAACTATAATTAAATAAATCGTATAGATATATATATATATATATATATATATATATATATATATATATATATTGCCCATGGGCTCCCTTTATATGTGGGGGTCATATCATATCCAGAAACCCAGCGACCTCCACCGGGAGTAGCCACAAGTCTCTCATGGAGGAAATCTGATGGAGCGTTCTGTAGGGAATGAGCAGCGGGTATCTTAGAAGGAGTAGAGGGAGGTAATAGACCGTTTCATCCTCTATTAGGCATCTTCGACAAAGTGAAGAGGTGGTTTCTTGGAGTTGGAAGTTGGAACCTATGTCTGAATTCCTGGAGGCCTGGGTGATGTCCAGATCTCAATTTAGAAATTGAAATTTGCGTCATTCGTGGGAGTGTATTTTGTGTTGCTGATATTTTCGGGGGACGGGAGTTTATAAGGTGATTTGGTGGGCGATTATTGAGGTATTGTTGTGTAAAGTATGATTGAATATGTTATGAGAGAGACGTGTTGTTTGGAGGAGGGGAGATGGTTCTAAAGGGTTCACTGTAGTAGAGGGCAGTGAAGGAGGGGAGGGTGGGGATTTTAAACGGTGTATAGTGTGATCTTGTAGGTAGTTGTGGCATGGGTGGGTCGGGTCGAGAGCCTTGGCATAGAATTGTGTTCCTATCATGTCCAAATGAATTTTTGTTTCTTCGTGTACATGTTGCATTGGAGTAGTTTTCAGGCAGCCTGTGATAGTTCGAAGGGCAGAATTTTGTATTCTTTATGTATATATTCTATTGGTGGATAAGGTTTGAGAGTACCAGATTGTTCATCCATAGTTTAATGCAGTTCTTGAGAATTGTTTATATTGTTGTCAGTGTGGTTGATTCATTGCTGAAACTGTATTGGGATAGAGTTCGTATTACATTTAGCTTTCTGTTTGCTGTGTTTATGATGTTTTGAAAGAGAAGTGTAAAGAAAGATGAAGTGGGTGGCTAAGGTTAAAAAGAGAATTTTGGGTGTTTCGTTTAGGGTGATGATGGAGTTATTTAGAGTTACTTGCGGGTGTAATGATGATTGGTGTCTGTCAGTGGTGATCAAGGTTATAGATGATTTTTCGGCAAATGCTGACATTCTGCTGGATGATAACCAAGCTTCTAGCTTCATATATATATATATATATATATATATATATATATATATATATATATTATATATATATATATAATATATTTTATATATATATATATATATAGTAATATATATATATATATATATATATATTATATATATATATATATATAATATATATTTATATATTATTATATATATAAAATATAAGTATAATATATATATATATATATTATATATATATATATATATATATAATATATATATATTATATATATATATAAGATGCAATTGCTTCGAGTTCTAATTAATTTTTAGTAATGGTTATAAATTAATTGCATAAGAAGAGCGGCTTCAATTAAGCGAACAAATACGTCGATTACGAATGTAGTACTAGTATATCATGCGTACAATTTTCACATTTCACTATTATTTGGTAACCAAACAAACGTTGATTTTAAATATTGTTTTAGAAACATTGCTTTAGTAATTGTGAGCCGAGAAATAAGGTATTTTATTACATTTCAGGTACCAGATATACAAGCTATTAAAACGCGATGCTTGATAGGTCAGTGAGGGCGTTTATAGCGATCAAACAGATGAAACAATGTATTACTTAATAATAATTGAACTATTTAAATAATGTTTGCATGGAATCAGAAGAGCTGCATTTTAAGCTCCCCTATAATCTGATGCCTAAAAAAACGTAAACACACAGGTACACACATACACAACACATGGCAGCACGTTAAACATACACACCCCTCACGCACAAACATATACAAAGGAAAATTCTTTAATACGTTATAAAAAAGTAATTTAAAGACATTATTTGATTTCTTTGTAAAAATTCTCTGATTTTGACTCCATTGCAAATGTGTGACTCATGTTGAACCTCGACGCCAGAAACGAAACCACAAAGAATGTTTTTCATTATGAAACCTTTTAATTTAATGAATTAGAAAAAGAGATAAACGTAAAGAAAAAAAGATTCATTTAAATATCTAATATTATCGGTTCATTTTTTAGTTTTAAAAGAGTTTATATTTTCTTCTAATTTTGTGAATGGTTCGTTCCAAAAACGTTAGTTAAAACATATTTCCTCTCGTTTAGTCTTTGATAAACTCAAGTTTATTTAATTAAATATGTCCTTATATTATACTATATTATATATATATATATATACTATATATATATATATTATATATATATATATCTTATATATATATATATATAGGTATATACTATCATTATGATATATATATATATATATATATGTATATGTATGTATATGTATATGTATGTAAAGATTATTGTCTCCTCTGGCGGTAAAAGACTAGAGGCTTTCCAAACTCTACCGGTTATTGAAAACTCAAAAGCCAAAACCAAGCTAAAGGAAATAGGTAAATAGACTTTACCAGTGGACTACATTTAAGACTGAGCATTGCGGTTAGGTCTGGAGTCAGAAGGGCTAAAGAGAGAAAGGATGAAGCTGTGTGGAAAAGTGTGTCACACAAGTCCTCTTATAGAGGAGGAGGTGTGCAATGAAGACTTCAGAAGAGCAGTGTGCGTTGTATTAGCAATAAATAGTATAAGGAAAGCGAAGATAAGCAGAGATAAGAAAGATCCGCAAAGATAAGAAAGAGTCGCAAAGATAAGAATCTTATACGTCAATTTTCCAACGAAAGTTGTGTGAGTGGGATCCCCTTAGAAATGTGAGTCATACTCCATACAGGAGTGAACGGCACTTCTATGATGAGCAAATATTTGGAATGGTTTGATAAAATATTCTTGACCCCTTCAGAACACCCACCTCTTCAAAGCTTATGTACTAGGAGAGAAAATGTGTAATATATATATATATATATTATATATATATATATTACACTATATATATATATATATATTATATATATATATATATATATATATATACTATATATATATATTATATATAATATATTATAGGATCATATATAATATATAATATATATATATATAATATCATATATATATTATATATATTAGTAAGTTATATATATATTATATATATAATTATATATTATTATATATATCTAATAATAAAATAAAAATATCGACGCACAAGAGTAAAAACTTAGGCACTCGCACATTCACCATAAAGCCAGTGATTAAGCAGACAAACTTGAACGCAGAAAGTGCGATCAACCCAATATACGGTATTTTGTCAGCGGATGTAAAGCAGCTGATCAGCGAGCTCAACAAACTGTTCGGCTTTGGTGTGTACTAACTAATTCTGCAACTGTTTTCGTTGGCTTTGGGTTGATCGTATACATTTACTTTTTGACGCGGGAAGAGTGGGGTAACTAAAAGAAGGGTGTCAGAATTTTTCAAATAAGTGACGGCAAGAGTAGAGTTGGGCTTGTGTTTACTAAGATTATCAGACAGCCAGTGTTTTTCAGCAAATGGGCTAACTTGAGCAAACAATGTTTTAATCTAACTCATTAACCTATATCCTACGTTCAAGACAATTTTATCACAGTAATTGATTTTTTTTACAAACTAAGGTCATTCATCATGAAGCTGGGCATTTGGGAGGGAAAGTCAAAGAGGGAAATATTAGCATGGTTTAATACCTTGGGGAGGTAGTTGATAAAAACAATCACAGTGGAAAGTGAGATTTGGTCGGTGCAGCTTGTGGAAATACATGGACATTTTTGCTGATGGAATTCCTGTCTGACTTAGACAAACTGAGTGAGTTTCAATCAAATTTGATTACATAATATTCAAATGTTATGTTCTCCTTTTCCAGTCGCTGTGAACAATGCAGTTGGTAAAAGGTGCACTGAAAGGCACTTTCGCTAACCAATAGTTCTGGCTCTAGCAATTAGTGAGGCAAACCCGTGTAGGCTCATGTTGTTATGATCTCTTGCCAATGTTATCAAGTACTTATTCTGTGTGATCAACGTTTTTCAATCTGGGGGGGTACTTAATGGGAAAAAGTTTGAAAACCCCTGGACTAGTGGAATTAGAAACAAAGATTTGAGCGAACGATCAGCTTTAGCAGAAGGAAAGAAAGTTATGGTGTTCAGAGGGGCCAACGCGGAGAGAAAATGGACGAGAATTCAAAGTTAGAGCTGGTATTTTTTTGGGCAAACTCCCGAAAAGGCGTGGAAACTGGAATGGAAGGAGAAAAGGGTTCTTTAGTGTTAGTAAGTAGAATAGATTCTAAGGCAACGATTCTGAGCATGACATAAAAGAAGCTATGAGAGCTCTGTAGTTTGAAGAAGTACAGTTTATCTCTCCTTGCAAGGCATGTGGGCGTCCGGGCAATGGCGAATAGCACCGAGGAACAAGCAGAGATAAAATAAGGTTTATGAGTTTTAGTTAGAAAGGAAATAGAAATGAATAATAATCCATCATTTCACAGATAATAATCTGCGGGTTATGATTCTGCGTACCTTTCGAAGAGCCCCTCCTAAACGCCGAAGGAAGTAACAATCCAAGGGAAAGTCAGGTCCTACGACAACAAGGAAACTAATTTTCGCAGAAACGTTTCCTGCGAAATTAGTACAAGAAGGTTATTTCTTGCGGAAGACTTGAGAGATGAACGGGATATACATTCTAATATATATGATATTTATATATATATATATATCTATACTATTATATATATATATATATATATATATATATATTATATATAATTATATATATTATATATCTTATATTATATATATATATTATATATATATATATATATATAATTATATTGTTTCAGGTACTAACTGAAAAATGCATTTTATGATCCGAGGGAAAAAATCAGAAATACGAGTTTTCTTTATTTTAAACTAAATTTGTGGTTTCATCAAGTTCGATTTTGTTTACATTTTAAATTCTTCTTAAATGAGTTTTGTTATCCGTACTTTTGTACATGTTGTAACTTTTTTTTCATTTTCAAAATTATTTTGATTCACAGGTTAAATTATTTTTTCATTAGGTTTTTATTGAGTTAAATGAAAGAAAAACTAAACAATACCATAGGGTAGATTCACAGCAGGTTGACGTACATGCATTGGGCAGACGAGCCGCTTGAAAAGACGGTCGCTCCAAATGGCGCGCTATGTGCGCGAGCGGTTCCGTTATAAACTTAACATCGGAAGGCAGGCACGATATAGTTTGAGTTGTATATAATATATATTATATAGTATATTATATATATATATAATATATCATAGTATATATATATATATATATATTATATATATTTGGTGATATCATAGTTGTGTAAATTCAGCTATTATTCGCGGTTATTAGTATTTCACCCGATGTTCCGCTGCGGCGTGGAGTGGTTGTGTATTCTGGTATTTTTGTGTGGTTGATATATAATGGGGCTGTATTCTGGGTTGTTTACTTGCCAATCGTTTGGTATATGTTTGACTTGCTGGTCTGGTGATATGTATTTTACGTGTGATAACGATGTTGCATAATTTGTGTTTTTCTGGTGTAGCCCTGTGAACAGTGCGGGTTCTTTCCTGTGTCTGTGCATAATTTTCGTGTTGTATTTTAATGGGAAGTTGACTAGATTCAGAAAAGATGGTTTCGTCGTGTTGTGTGTGGTTCAGATCAATCATTAAAAAGTGGTCCCCTGTATTTTCTGTTTATACGGAGGTATTGTATTAGGTGGGCGGTATGGTGTCTTGGCATTATGTAGCATGTGGGAACTCGTCGGTCATAGTGTAGGTATTGATTGTATATTTGTCTGAGTGTTGATTTAGTTTTTGATTAGTTGGGTCTCACTACTTTTGTGCTGTGTGGTCGATTATATATATATATATATATATATATATATATAAATGTTATCTATATATTATATATATATTATATATTATAATTATATTATATATACTATATATATAATATATATATTATATATATAATAATATAATTATATATATATATAATATAGTTACCTTATAAGGTTATATAGGATTAGCTTTGTCAAAGATCATTTTTCTTCATTGTTAAAAAAAAGATTGAGGAAATAGAGTTCTTTCTTATCTATTTTTCTCAAACATTTCAAACCAACAAAAAAGGAAACTCATAGAAACCTTCTGCAAAAATCACACACACAACACCACACAACAGCGAAACACCACACGACAACAGGCAAAAAAAAAAAAAAAAAAAAAAAAAATAAATCTTAATTCTTCTAAAAGTTCGCATAAAAAATATCGTCCTTGCAGTCCGAAGAAGAATTAATAGGTTTCAAATACTGGAAATATTAAGGTTGTAGAGTTTCATAAAGAAGGAATGGTGATAGCATAATATAAGTGACAAGTAAAAGGAACGAATGACACGCGGTCTAGATTTTCATGCATTTCTGGAAGCACAAAAATAAAAATAAAGAAAAATTTTGAACTTGCTTTCAAAAATAAAATTTTATTTTAAAGTTTACGCTACGCTAAAGGGGCTTTTAGGAAGTGTAAAAAAATTAGTTTATATATATATTATTACTACTATATATATAGTATATATATATTATATATATATTATATATATATATATATCTTATACTACTCAATACTCACTATATATATATAAATATATTAGATAATATATATAATATTATATATAAGATGGCATATTGGGCTTTAAGTCCAATTAATTCTTATGTATAGCTATGAATAATTGGGATATATTTACTATCGACAAGAAACAAAATTATGTATAAACGGTAGCTTTGCCCCGTCATCGCCCTGGTGCCGTGCTGTGAGATACGGTGCGTGTTGGTTGTGTGGAACCATTGTTCCACAAATAAGAAGCTTCTCGGGGTGTTAGGTTGGGTTCGTGGTGTTGTGCGTTGCTTGGGTCTGTCTGGGGTGGGTTCTGTAGGTTGGGTGTTGTGGTCTGCTTGGTCTTTGTTGGTGTGGTGTGTTTCGCGTGCTGTGCTGGCGATTTGTGCCGTTGATTGGTTGTGTTGTCGTGCGTGCTTGTGCGATGCCGGGATGGATTCGGCTGTTTGCTTTTGTGGGGCTTGGAGTTGGGTTCGGCGAGTGGTTTGGGCTTTTGGTCGTCTCTCGCTTGTGTTAGGTTCGGTTGTCTGCGGTGGTATTTGGTGTTCGGGGTGGTGCTGTGGTTGAGGAGTTCGGTGTTGAGTCTCGTGGTCGTGTTATGTTGCGGTGGGTCGTGTGGATTGTTCGGGTTGTCTGTTGGTGTTTTGTGGTTGTGTTGGTGTGTGTTGCTTGTGTGGTTTGTGTAGGGCGGGTTTTGTGTGGTGTGTGGTGTGGTGTATGCTAGAGTCTGCGGTGACTGCTGTTATCCGGGGTGAGTGTATGGGATGTCTGTGCTTCTGTTGTTAGGTTATTGCTTGTCGTGTGGTGTCTGGATCGGTTTAGTAGATGATGTTCTTCTGTTTTGGTTTGGTGATTGACTGGTGTTGCTGTTTTCGTTTGTGTTGTGTATTGGTTCTGGTTGACGGCGGTAGGTGTGTAGGGATGCGTCGTGTCGTTGTAGTTGTTGTTGGTGGTGTTGTGTGTCGTTGTGGGTTAGTGTGATGTGGTTGTTGTCTGGTTGTTAGGTGTGTATAGTGTTTAGGGTTTGTGGGTATGTGTGTTGTTGTAGGTGTTTTAGCGTTTAGTAGTTATATGGGATGGTGGTGGAGATGATGTAATCGTTTGGTGTCGGATGTGATTTGTAAGTTATATGTGGTGAATGGGTTTATTGTAATGTATTTTAGTTGCGATCTGTTGTGTGTGATAGTAGGGTAAAGTGGTTGTATGAGATGAAGTGGTGGTGGGTATGAAGTTATTCTTTGGTATTTTCGCGGTAGGCTCTGGTGTAGGCAGTGTTGTTTGGAGGATGTGTTATAATGGTGAAGGGAAAGTTCGAAGTTAATTGTTGAGTCTGTGGTCTGTAGTCGTATGAAAAAGAGCGTAGGTGTGATTTGATAGAGTTTATGTTTGTGAGTAGGAGAGAAAGTCGAGAGGTGACAATCTGAGAATGTTAAAGTAGTATAACGAGGTGTCGTGAGTAGCAATAGTAATGAGTATCTGTTTTTATGGGAGAAAAGGCTGGTGAGTGGTTGTGTATTGCCATTAGGGTTGTAGTTAGTTGTATGTGTTTGTGGTGTATGGATATTTAGTTGAGATGAGCGTAGGGAGCTGATTAAGTAGTATGAACCGAGAGAAGAGCGGGCTTCAATACAGCGAACAAATACGTTATTACGAATGTAGTATTTCCATAATACGACATATTTTCCATTTAATATTGATTTGGGTAACGCAAACAAACGTTGATTTTAATATTGTTTTTAGTACATTGCTTGGAGTAAAATTGTGGAGCTCGCGATAGTTAAGGTATTTCATGCATTTAAGGTACCAGATATTAACAGCGATTAAAAAGCGATGCGTGGATAGGTCAGTGAGGGGTTTATAGCGCTCAAAAAGATTTGAACAATGTACTACTCTAATGAAGTATTTGAATGTTTGCAGCGGTGCCTAGAGAGCTGTAAATTTTTTAGCGACCTATATCTGATGCTAAAAAAAAAACAGCACGGTAGCAACTGTTTGGTACCTATCAAGCACACATGGCATTCTTAAAACATTACACACTTCACACATCACAAACATACACAAGTAAATGCTTTAACAAGTTACAAAAAGTAATCTAACGAATTAATCCTGATTTCTTTGTGTAAACATTTCTGCCTCTGGTTTTGACCCATTTGTGACTACATGTTGAAAATACCTCGAACGCCAGAACGAAACCCACAAAGATGTTTTTCCTTTATGAAACCTTTTAAATTTAATGAATTAGAAAAAGTAGATAAATGTAAGGAAAAAGATTATTTAAATATCTAATATTATGCTTCATTTTTTTGTTTAAAATAGAGTTTACATTTTGCTTCCTA